>VHZZ01007628.1:51986-63669 GCA_009801015.1 Silene noctiflora | reverse complement strand
TTGAGAGATTTAAAAGATTTTGTGTTGATACCTAAGTTCCAATGATGACTCTTATTTATAATCATAGGATCACTTCACCTTATGATAATCTTTTACTGTTGGACAATTCAACTATTTATTCGTAATACATCATATTTTCGCACCTAATTCGACATCCAACCCAAATATGATTATAAATATTATAAATATTGAATATAATATAGGAAATATATATTATATTATAATCTAATTATAATTATAATAATCATAGGATTTTGCTATTTCTAGACTCGAAAGATTTTGCTTGATATCTAAGTTTCAAAGATGGCTCCTATTTATAATCATATGATCACCTACCTAATGTTATAATCTTCCAAATGTGGGACAATTCTATTATTTATATGTAATATATTCACCACACCTACATAAGTTTTCAATGTGGGACAAATAACATATTAAGAACTACACCATCTTTTATCAAAATTAAAATTTGAGAAAATAATAATGCTTCGTTCATAGCATTGAGTTGTTTACGTTTTCTATTTTACCTCGTTCCCCTGACTGTTTACGTTAGTTTCTATATATGGATATTTTTTTATCAATTAAATGACTCATATACCATTGTCTACTTTTATACCTTTCGGTGGGTGGGTGCCAAAATATGAAGGGCTTACATGAGAGTAGTTGTGTAAGTAAACATATGAAAAGTAGAGATATCTCATTTTCTTTATATTTGTGCAAAAAGTAAATGTAAACAATTTAATGGAAGAGAAGAAGTAATAAATAATACGAAATTTATACTTAAATGAAAACATTTTTCGCAACGAATCCAAATATCCAAGTTTCTAAATGTTTTCCATTATACTTTTTTTGTTATATTGATAATCAAAAAATTCTTTTATGTAAAATACAGCTTTGATATTAAAAAGATTACATAGTATCTTTGTCATAATCTTGGAAGATCTTATAATATACTTTCCTAAAACTAAAAAAGATGATGTGGACGCTCTAATATCGYTCGAAAAAAGTTTCTTTTAATAATATATACAGATACAGATGTTTAGTTCATGCACCCAAATATAGCAAGGAATCTGCTTTCATCTGTCAAAATAATCACAATTCACAAATTTGAATTTTTTTTCCACCACGCAGTCCCATATGTTATGTACAGATTATTTTTTCCATATATCGCAATACATTTTGTTCCAGAACATACTCTATAAATTTTAGCAAATACGAGTATCAACTAATTTAACTGAAAAAAATAAATGTAATAAATACTACTCCGTATGAGCTAGGTGTGAAACCCATATATGTCGAAATTTGTTTTAAATATTGTACCAAACAAAAAATACAAATTTCAACGAGCAGTTATAGGCTTCCTAAATCAGATTCTTAGTCAAATTGACCCTCCGTAATTGCGCTTAAAATTACAGTCATTTTTTTTACCTTTTAATATGAGTAGTATTTTTTCATAAAGAACAAAAAGCATAAAACTACTCTACCGGAGTTCTTTTGAAGATTATCAAGCTCAATCCTAGCATCGAAATTTTGGCAGTTTCTTGTGTGGGCAGCATCGAAACAAATAACATGCTAGACGAAACCAAGTAACAGCATAGAAACAACTCCATTTGAGCCGCGAAAGAAAAATGAAAACGTTTATTCCAGAATGTTTTTGTAGTGAAGAGATGTACAGGAGTAGGTTGGCCATTGCATCTAAACAGAGCATTGCAACTTCTGCAAGTGTTCGGTATTTTTCGCGTCTATACAAATTTCAATATTATTGAGCGCATCTATACCGTCCAGTTCTAACGAAAGTACTCCCGCCAAAAACAAAATGTAATCAGTCATGGAAATCTTGCTAATAAACAAGCAGTCCAGGTATCCAAACGAGAAATTATGACGAAGAATTATCACTCAGATGACCAACATCATTCCATAATTTGATCAACCAATTGTCTCCTTCTGACAACTGAATTATGCCGACGGATGCATTCCCTACACCATCATATTTTCCCTCGGGTACAACTCGCTTGTATAGTGTTTCGATTACAGCACCATGAGTAACTACTACAACTCGCTGTCCTGTAACAACACTTAAATATGCATCAGTCTCCTTCACTTGCAACTGAGTCCAGATAACATAGATACATACGAAGGATGTTATGACTCATGACTCATGACTCATGAACATATGTGTCTTACCTCTATGCTTCTCACCAATTCTCTGCAATGAAGACGTGCATCTTCTATACAGCTCACGACGAGTTTCACCTCCTCCCTATAAAAGGTTCAAGAAGTTCCTACCATTTTAGTTTTGAGTTCAGAAAAAACAAAATGTGTCAAAAACTCTATCTATGAGGAGGTAAGGAGGAGGTTATATACTCATTTGTTCGCTGCTCCTCCATCCCTTGTTTACGAAACATAAACAATTCCCAAGTACGGAACCAAGATAGATAGGCGAATATGAATGTCAAACAAGATTAAATATAGCAACTACGAAAGAAGCTAACATCAGTAGTCAGTACACACCGACATTTCTTGATCCGGATCTTGAGACCATAAAGCATCATAACCCTTGGGATTAATCTTGGGTAAGTCACGATAGACAAGTCCTTGAAGTTCCCCTATATGTCTTTCTCGCAAGTCTTGATCTGTAATAACCTGAGTTTGTACACCACAAGAGTAACATAAGCTTATGCATTACCTTTACCTGTACACACCCTAAGGATGTCAACTTATACAGAAAATGAATTTGCGCCATCCGGTAGTAATACCCTCGCTCAAAAAGATTCCAAGGATGACCTAGTACCACACGCAAACACCCTATTACACATTTATCATCCGATCACTCGTTTTATCCGTGGATGACGAATGGTTATGTTTGAATATGGTTATATTGGATCTTTCATGGGTGATGGATCGGGTGAGGCCCCACCCAGCCCAGACATAGTCCATTGTTATCCCTTATACCTTCAGCATTGCAAATTATTTTAGGTTTGGGTATCAGAAGGAGATTCACCTCAAGGCCATGACACCTGGCTGAAATTATCTCTGCAGTCTCAAGAGCCCTCTTTAGATCAGATGAATAAACAACAGTTATGCTAGGCTCCCTTGATAAACGCTCAGCAACCTGTCCACAAATATGTACTCCGTAACGTGCTAAGCCGCTGTTAAGAGTCTAGACTAACCCAGATGATAATCTCTAAACATACCGCTTTTGCCTGTTGTTTCCCTGCCTCATTTAAATCAATGTCCACTTGACCCTGGAACATGAACCACAAGTCATACCAGTTGAAGAAAAGTAAGTCGGTAGAGCAAACGAGGTAAGAATTTGACTTGACCCAAATGACTAACATGGATGGACCAGGCCTCAATCCAAAATAACAACACGATGTAGACTAGGGCCCTAATTAACCCGATTCAAAAACAACCTGTCCCAAGATAACTAACTGGACACAAAAATCTTTTAGTCCGTTTGTTATTCGTTGGCAGAAATTAATTGTCATGAATGCGAAGAGACCTAGTAAAGAGGAAGCTGTAAAGATCCAAAGCAGTAATTATCCGACCACAATCCAAAGTATCTATAGTAAGAGCGCATTCCTAATGAGTAATGACCCAAACCAGTAATTATCCGACCTGAATGACTGCCCTCCAGTCTATACGAGCTATAGAACTGCAAAAGATATACAGATGAACAAATTAAAAGATTGCACTAACTTGCATTTTTCCAAGAGCATTCCATTCGGTCTCACCATGACGAACAATGATAATCTCGGTACAAGACTGATCAACTGTCTCAGCTCCTTGTAGACCACCGTTGTCACTTGATTCCATCGAAACTTTTGTATACAAATCTACCCCCAATACACAAACGCGGAAAGAGAAAAAAAAAAAGGATATAAGATTAGTTTTCTTGACGTTCCAGAGTAGAATTTTACAGCAACCAGTAAAACATAACTATATAGACTGAAAACAAAAAACATGATGGCGTACCGGAAACTTACCAGAGAAACTAGATCAAGAGAACGATTGGAGAGGAGACTTTGTTAACTGAAAGTACTTGATGAATGCTATACTATACTATTACAGCAACACTTGCGTTAGAGAAACATGTCAAAAAAAGAATTCATAAATTATTGTTGGTCCTGATATAAGAATTTTATCATATGAATAATGCTCCATCAGCTGTCTTTCTTGGCATCTTCCTTGCTCAACTTTTTCTGGTTTTCAAAATTTTAGATGTAATTCTCAAAATTGTTTACGGTTATTCGGAAACAATTTATATTTGTTAACATGGGATTAATATTCGTACATTTTTCATTTTGAGTAAAAGAAAGTTAAAGATCAATTTGATGCTCGCGACTAGCGAGATTTCATCTATATTAGCTTTTGTGACTTAATCATTGACGAGAGCTTTTGAATCGGTCAGATGTAAAATCATTGAATTGCCAATCTTTAATTTCCCCAATTTTACTTTTGTTCAGTATTATCTTGATAAATTTTTTACTTTAGTTTTACAAGTTACAAGCAGCCAACATTCGAAAACTTGATCAGTACTTCATGTAAATTAAGCAAATGTGAACTAACTTAATAAAGCCACCAAGGTAGAATTCATGACACTCATGAGGCCATAAGTCCATGACCCATCTATGTCACACGGTGAATCAATTCAAAATATTAAAGCTACCCGTTTTTTGTACGAATTTCAACGAGAAATAATAGGGTTCCTAAAACAAATTCTTAATAAAAGTACTTTTAAACCCTCCAATCTTAACTGGGATAAGATTTATCAAACTACAGAAGGTCTATCCGTCTTAAGCTTAAGACGGATAGTGGCACTCTCACAGAAATGCAAGTGGGAGGCAAGAGGGTGGGAAATGGATATACCCACTTGCATTTGTGTGAGAGGGCCACTATCCGTCTTAAGCTTAAGACGGATAGTGGCCGTCTTAAATAAGAATTTGTGATCAAACTAATATGGAGTAGTATTTAAGGTTATAAGGCTTCATCCTAGCATCGAAATTTTAGCAGTTTCAAGCACAATAACATGCCGGGAACACCAAATAATACCACAATACTACGTTAATAACACCATTTAACCACGAAATAAAAACAACTTTGATTTCAGAATGTTTTTGTAGTCAAGAGGTAGAAGGAGTAGGTTGGCCATTGCATCTAATCAGAGCACAGCTTCCACAAGTGTTCTGTAATTTTCTCATCTATACAAAATTCAACATTATCGGAATACATCTATACCGTTCAGTTCTAACGAAAGTATTCCCGTCAAAAACCTGAAATATACAGTTTGTATACCAGATGAATTACATCCAATTCTAAGGTGCATACTGCTACCCTTTTTAGCCGAAATATTGTAGAGAAAAAAACTTCTTGTTCATTTCAGAAAATAAATTGTACCATTCTTTTGTAAGGCTAGTATCAGTCACCAGAATCCTGCATTCAAGAATTGTACATTATATCTCTGTATTAAAATACGATAAGATATTGAAATCACGTACAATGGGGCTACGCTGCACGCACGCCTGCACCCACAAGGTTGAAAGAGAGCACAAATTCTCATGTAAGATCTCAAAATAATATTATCATGAGACAGACTATATTTAGAGAAGTTATTTGTTGATTTATGTTTTGCTGAGTTAACCGGCATAAGAGGGAAAGTGGGACAATCATATACCATGCATGTTTACTTGAACATTCTTGTGTATGCCTTCTTCTCTCGAGTGTGACGATCAGCTATCTGAGATTTATTAAGAATCAGCTTTAGCTCAAGGTAACCTCATCAGCTCACTAAGTAGGGACTCAGGTCTCAGGGATATTCGGCTTACCTTTTTCCTTGTCGCAGCAAGTTCTCTCTTTATGGTACCTAAAAGCAAAAAGTGAGTACCATTTTAAATTCACAAATAATTGTGTAAAGCGGTTTACAGTTTTACACGAGCATTCTTGTAAAACCATTTGTTATTTACTCAAATACCACTGCGAAGGAGTTAATAGAAAGTTTTTTGGGGTATTAAGAAAAGACCACACAGTTTTACTGTATGTAAGTGTGTTCAACAGCTCACAAATGAACAGAGTTATCTCCCGCTTCTAAGTTCTAACAGGAAGAGAAATAAAATAGCAAAAGAATTCTAACCATCATTCGGTTCTAATTCCAAAGCCTTCTCGAAGCATTCAGCAGCAGCGTCTATATCTAAGAGAGCATTATATGCCTGCATTGCAACATGTTCCATCAACATTTAGCTTATGGTATAGGGGACCCATACCCAAGTCTGAGTAACAAAGTAATACTATGAGGTCAAACTTATGAATCGAGAACAAGTAGTTTCTGGTATAGGGCACCCTTCATTTTTATTATTCATTATTTCATCCTTCAATGCGCACAAATATTAAAGAAAAAAATAATGTGTTGAAAAATGCAAGTTGAGAAAAGACGTGGAATTGTGGAGTAAGAAATCAAGATGGCCAGAAACAACAGACAAAGGAGAAAAAGTTTAAAGATGAACAAACTCGAAAGGAAAGTAAGTTTAAAAATGGGTGGAGAAATCACTAAATACGGAATATCAGTTCGAAGACTGATCTGGAAGTCAGTCCTATGCCTTAACAACCTATTCTCGGCTTGTGCGTGATAAATCCGGCAAAGATCACCTCAAAATGAGGTTGTAGTAAGTGAAAACCTTAATAATTTGGTTTTGATTAGATGTCAGCCTAGATTAAAAGCCGTTTCAGCAAGGTCCACAGAGACGGTAAACTTGAATTGAAAACTAGAAAATGTCCTATAAAGACCACAAACTTAAGGTGGAATAGAAATAACTGACCTGACCCCTTCGGAAGTGAGACTTCACATTTTCTTCATCATCACGAAGAGCCAAGTCTGTGTCCCACAAAGCCCCCTCTATATCTCCCATCTTCAATTTACATGCCTAAGTACAAAACCACCAAGGACATATTACTCCAGGATAGTCAAGTAGTCAACAACCACAAAACCATCTCAAAAATTGAATACGTGCCTCGCATGCCAAGATTGTAGCAAGTAACAGTTGGATTTCGTATAAGATGATAATATAATTACGTCACTAAGAAGGTACTATTAAATCAAACCAGAGCCAGCATTACAAAATGTCCTTTAGTATTTAGTTTCCAGGTCTCCAATGGTAGCAATGATTTTGTATAAGATTACAACTTAATCAAATATAGAATGAATCGAGTCTCTAAAACATTACTTTCCAGTGAAATTAAACAAAGTAATACAAAATGTCTTTTGTAGTTAGTTTCCAGGTCTCCATGAGTCACATTTCAGTAAAGATGTTAATTGTAGTTAAAATCCTTAGGGAACTATGTGATGTAGTTATAATCTTACCGCAACGTTTGTATACAGCTGACACCTCATCTTCCTCAAAGTCGCGCTTTTCTCTGTTTATATGACGACCACAAAAACAAAAATCAGGCAACAAAACTTCATAAGAAAAAGAGTATGATACAATAAAAGTGATAGTCAATGTCACCTCCATCCAAAGAGTCCATATCCCAGCAAATATCTAAGTACCGCATAGCTTTGAGATATTTTCGCATAGCCATCTTAAAATCTTGCTTCTATATTCAGAAAATTAGTCGCTTAATCAAACAATCTACTTAATTAGAAGTTATTAGGTCACAGTTTTGGCAATATTTCTTACAAACTGCATTGATAATTCAAAATTCACATTCTGTCATCTACTATCCACAACTAAAGCATTTAAGCTAAATAAACAAGAATGATCATTAGATTCAAAAGCCGTGATATATACCTTGAAATTCTCATTGCCGAAAGCCTTAATGTCGTCTGCTGCTTTAATCCACCAAGAAAACTCATCTGATTTTTCATCAAGGTCAGAAGGCCAATCCGGGTAAGTATCACCATCTTTGAAATAGTTAATAATCCCATAATCTGCACCCTCAGGAATTTCTCCACAGTCCACAATGAGAATATCAAGAACCGGCTGACCATTTTCGTCAACATCGACATGCTCAATGGAACGAATCACCCCCAAACCTTTGATTACTCTCCCAAAAACAACATGTTTACCATTGAGGTGATGAGCTTGAGTGGTCGTAATGAAGAATTGAGATCCATTCGTATTGGGGCCAAAATTGACCATGGACAGCATGCCTTTCCTCTCATGCTTCAACTCGAAATTTTCATCATCAAATTGTGCGCCATAGATGGACTCTCCAGCACTTTTACCTCCAGAAGATATATCTCCACCTTGAATAAGAGCACCTTTAACAATGCGGTGAAAACGTACACCCTGCCAATAAAGTTTTCAGAGTGAAAACACAAACTAAGAGGCCAAGAGCCCAAGATGTTTAAAGTCCCGAATCAACCTTGACATCAACACCATATAACAACATTACCCCAGTGCCTTACACGTGGAAAGACTGTTTTCAAATTACCAATAGTATATACTATACAGCTACTCCACAATAAAAAGAAGTACTCGTACAACCAATTCAAAGCGTCATTTTGCTTTATTGCATCATATAGAACAAAACAAAGGTGAACATTTGGCTCCGTCAAGACCGTGTCCTAACTCCTAGCTACACCTCATTTTTAGCTCTCATGCAATAAAGGTTACACAGCATAGACCATCATTACTACACAATACCTGTACAAAGCAGTAACTTTTACAAACTAGAAAAAATTGCAACCCACTACCTTATACTATTAGCATGAATGTTATCATCACAAATCAATAATGTAGCCTATACCATAGCAGCCAAAAGTCTTGGACCTCATAATTCCACCACTAGACATAACCAAGTTGAAAACTTTCCCCCCTCTTATCAAAATCATTAGTTCTGCAACAACTAGATCAAACCATTTCAATTATATACTCCATCCGTCCCGCTCAATACTTATCATTGCCATTCCCCTCATAAATTTCAAACTACGATAACTATTGACCAGGACACAGGAACACAGGAACTAACTCAAAATAGCCTATTCTCCTCCACATTAACATTATATCCAACAAAACTACCCACATATTACAGAAATTTTAAAACAAAATTCCAACCTCATTAACCTATAAAATCTAGAAGTCATAGTCTGATACTTGGAGGTTAAGCTTGATAGAACATAAAGTTGCAAACTTTAATCCTAACCATAGCACAAAAAGCCAATGATCGAACATAAAGTTGCAAACTTTAAATTTAAGCTTGTATCCGTCTAAAACAAGAATTTGTGTTAAATCAAAACCCAACTATTGCATTGACAAAACTAAATCAAACCCACATTTTATCTTCAACACATCAGTGTAAAACATAAATTAATAAAACAAAAACAATCCAAAACATACACATATAATGCAATATACACACACAAACCTTGAAATGAAGAGGAATGCCAGAAATGTCAGAAATGCCCTTCTCGCCAGTACAAAGAGCCCTGAAATTCTCAGCAGTTTTAGGGACAACATTGTTATATAACTCCATAACTATCCTTCCTTCAAGCTCTCCACCAATGCTTATGTCCATGTAACATTTTTTGTTGGCCTCCATTGTTAAAGAGAACTTTATTTGTTGAACAAATTATTGTATGATAAACCCTAATAAAAGCTTTATTGAGATTTATGCAAATGGTGGAGGTACAAATTCAAGTTTTTTTTATGTTTTTACGGAGTACGGAGTATTTAAGTTGAGGGATGGAGGGTCAAAGAACAAGAAAGCTGCAAAGGACGATTGCTCAGCTAGACTGCTACTTCTCGTATTTAATTTCTGGAAGGGGTTGTTTTTAATTTGTCTTTATCATAGCAAGTGCTGTTTAGTGTAAGACTATTAAATACGAGGGTCGCTTGTACAGTTGTAGGACCGTCTATTTCTTAGGTTTATGTTTATTTGGTAGCCGTAGCCGGTATCTTTGATATGTACAATGTAAAAATCACGTATATTAGGTAAGTTACGTGAAATTCACAACTCCCATATTTTTTAAAATTTCACTCAAATTTAAAACGTTAAACTTTACCCTTATGGGCCGAAAAAAAGGTGTTATATCATACACCATGTTTTACCGTATCACGCCTTTATTTTTCACAAAATATCTTGTTTTGCCCTTTCTTTTATTTGTGTTTGGATAACATTAATTTTCGTATGTATTATTAAACAAATCGTTAATTATAAAAACCGATAATTATTAACAACAATAATAATATTAAGACCAAAAAATGATGATTAAAAACAGAGAACAACTTTGAATGGTCATAGCTTTGTGCTCGGATGTTTGTGTTTAGCGAATATTTTTTTTTTTCAAATCACAAATCTAAACTAGGCGAACGCACTCTAGAAAAAAAAATTAAAATGTGTTAATTTGTTTTACGTCGATTAGTTTAACGTTTTTGGATTCGTGGGTGAAATCAAAGGTTCTTCAATCGTTTGTTATTCTATATTTGTTGTTAACTTCATTGTTTATCGATAGTTTGATTGAAATGTTTGGGGTGCGACTAGTAGACCTGGCAAAATTGACACAACCCGAACCTAAACTCAAGACCCGAGCTCGAATTGACCCAACCCAGTATAACCCGACCCGAATGTTTATTGTTACAAACTGTTTTATTATCCGCAAATAACTTGATAATAGCTTACTCGAAAATGACCCAAACCCGAAATGATCATGCCGACTCGACCCGAAGTCTACAGACCCGAAATGATCTGACCCGACCCGGTTGACCCGTTAGTCAAGTCTAGGTAGGAGGGGTAATTTGGAAAGTTTATCCGCAAATAACTTGATAATAGCTTACCCGAAAATGACCCGACACTACGCCAAATAACACCAACAACAACGGTTAAATAAGGTATAATACCGTTGTGAATAAAAACACGGAACCGTTATTACATCGATCGTTGTTAATTAGTGACAACGGCTTAGAAATAATACAAACCGTTGTTAATTGTTTACAACGAAACAAAATCCGTGACAAAACGTGAAACGGGCAACGGTTTTGCTGTACAACAACCGTTATAAAGTTTTATATTGACAACGAGCTTTTTCCGTTATTGTTTTCCATTTGAGGGAAATTATAACAACGGTTTTGTTTGATACGAAAACCGTTGTAAATTCTGGCGCCAAATATTTTCCAGCAATGGTGGGAAAAATATGTTAACGGTTTGGTTTTAAAAAGAACCGTTGTTGTATATGTGACAACGGTTTTGATTGAACCGTTATCCTATTTTTCCATATTTTTAAAAAAATGTTTTTGAATCCTGCAGCTGCTGAATATGCAATTTTTTCAGTAGCATTTCAGCAACTACACTGCAGTGCAAAATTTAACCCAGCCATGATCAATTTATCCCAAACAAAATCAAAATGATACACTGAATGATCAGTAAATTCAACCCAGCCAGCATCAAAATAATACACAGAATGATCAATAAATTCAACCCAGCCAGAGTCAAAATGATACAAATACACAGAATGATCTATACACGTAAGGATCGATCTAGAGTTGACCGCCAGCAGGCTTCTGAGTTGAAAGAAAATATTTGGCTCATTCATCTCTAACATTATTGATCTCTGCTACCGTGTACGTACATTGCACTACTACTTTTGATGACTTGGGTACTAGTGCGTGCAAACTACAAACCAAAATATAGGGAATAAATGGAAAATAAACAGAATTAAACCCCCAAGTTACGTAATGCTGTAATATTTATT
>VHZZ01007628.1:24706-35046 GCA_009801015.1 Silene noctiflora | reverse complement strand
TTTTTATTCATATCATTTGGAGAGTTAACTTATGTTTTGAAATGAAAAAGAGGTCAAAATCCAATTGATTGACTTCTAAATATTGGGTTAATTTGGGATTTGAGCATCCTTACACAATGGTTAGTTGTTAGCTTGACTTAGCTCTACTTACCATAATACATTTGTTCCCCTTTCTTACCCATCACATATACGCCTTCTTCTACCTTTGGCCTTTTGTTTTCATGCTTACATTGTTGATTGCTTTAGCTTATGATTTAAAATGATTACCATATTAGACTGCGGGCACACTCTCATGAGTCGAGGATAGGTGAGTGTTCATCACATACATATCCTTTTACATATAATCGAGTTTTGAGTGCATCGAGAGAGTTCGAAGTTCAAAAGATCATACAAAAGCCTAAAGGTTTATTTGAAATCATCCATGCTACGCCGTCATGTAAATCTCATCCATATTTTATTCATTATTCTTATGCCCATGTTGCTTTGGGATTTTAAATCATTTAGCTTGATAGTTTGTTTTGGGATTATGCATAAATGGGTATTGAGTTAGTCTTGTTTGCTTGCTTGAGGACAAGAATATAACACTCCCATCTACCAAAGAGCCTTAACAAGACCTTCCTCAATAGATAAGGCGTTACCATCTCGGTTACCCGAGGTAAAGTAATAATCAAACGTCAATAAAAGAACATTTTAAATTATTACAAGTCATTAAACTAAAAGAAAAGGGTACAACTCAAGACACAACCAACTACATGAACTATCTATCGTGACTCGTGGTGAACTCGTCCCTCCAAAGAACCCGGCTAAGAATCCAGAAGCAACCTGCTAAGACTGACTGCTCACCATACAGGATTGCGGCAGACACAACATAAAACAAACACAGAGGACACCACACAAGGTCAGTAACTGTATAACCACACACGCACAAAAAAACAATAAGCATATAACCACACCGTCACATCTCCACACACTGACTACACACTAAGATGTGTAGTCCTGCCAGAGCACCCCTCACATCGGATACTCCACGCTGCCAGTGGGGGACCGCAGTCGTACTCACCAAATTCCCGCTCATCATTTCGAGCGACAACCCATGTTCATTAATGTGCACATCCCCTCCTGTGGCGGGTTCCACATAGGGCGAATCAACGGCGTGAAGTCACTCCTGCAAGTGACTCCACTCAGCCGAGGACGCGCCTCGCGAACCACAGACAACACAATCCATTCACATTAAACAATACAATTATCAATATCATCAATATCAACCATAAACACATAGCAATCAATCACCAATCACCTTACAAATATGTACACAATAACTGAGTAGGGAAACCCTACCTTTAGCAATCTGTCGCAACACCTCATATAACCGAAAGGCGACAAGCAATCAGCATAACCACCTATAAAATTGTACGTCAATCTATTACTGCCACTACAACCATAACTAAACTAAGGAAGACGATGATGATGATGACAACATACCTATACAAAGCATCCCGGCGGAAAGCCCGTTACCCGACACGTGCTCCCGTCCCCGTGGTGACTCGACTCCCCCAAGCTCCCAAAAGGTGAACATATGTGAAGGAACAAAGAGGCGACGATATCTAGGTTTAGGAGAAAAGAAAATGAAATAATTCGGATTACACGATATCGCGATATATATTTTATCGCTGGACTCCAGTTACTCGATCGAGTGGCTTCTACTCGATCGAGCGACTAAGCTACTCGATCGAGTAGCCTTCGCTAGATCGAGTCTTCCAACTCAACGGGTACCAAAACTAAGGACTAACCCTATGGGACTTAACAGTGGCCTAGAACATGCATCTATGGTCATTCAAAGACGGTCAAAGGGTCCCTAACAGGGCGGGTATTACAGTCTTCCCCCCTTAAAAAGAACTTCGTCCCCGAAGTTCGACTCATCCCTTTCCACGACTCACGGTGTAACAAGACCTAAGCCACCAATGATAACTCATCCCGACGCGATCCCAACACAACCATTCCCATACACCTTTACCTGCTTATGTCCACTATTCATCATCATCACCTACCTCAGCTACGTACTATCCTATGTTACTCCCTATCAAGTCATCCAACATTCATTACTCGCTAGAGTACACTAACGAGAACACACCAACACAACCGGTACTTCCACTTGCTAACCAAATCTTAGCCTTTGCACGATTCCACACATCATGTACATCATACTCACCGGATACAACTACTTTATTTAGCATCGAACAATCATTCATACACAACAGTTCATTACTAATCACCAAACCAACTTATCAGTCACTTATACTAGAAACGGAGTAACATTCATTTAAATCAAAGTCCATAACGTTCATCCTTTACATCACTTACTATACTCAACAATGTAGCAACCCATTTCCGTATCTATATCAATGCAATAACTCAAGCAATTAGTTGATTAACTACAACCACAACCACCAAAAAACCGACTCAAATAATTCACATAAACTCAAACAACAATTTTTTTTATTTTTTTATTTTTTTTAACCAACACAACAAAACGTTACAAACAAAACAACAAAGCGTAATATTATAGCAAGCAATAAAACGATCCATGCATCACGTGGTATTAATACGCTATTTTGTCATAATTTGATATTTCTTCACGCGACATTACTCTTCCCTTCTTAAAAGAAACTTCGTCCCCGAAGTTCACCTTCAAGACGAGCTACCAACATATATGAAAAAAATAACTCTATACGATCATGGCATTACGTAACAATTCATAACACGTTGAAGGTACAGCTATCATGGTCTTTCCTTGACATTACGTAGATAAAACGGATACACGTCGGTACACATACATTAGACATAGATAACAACAAGGAAACAAGTGAAGGATACAGTCACCGACCTATATATGACAATATAGAGATTCCTTAAGCGATATAACCCCACTTTTATGTTATCGAGATAACCAACTGTAAACTGACGACCACAACGATTCATTATAACCACGTCTTACTTCAAGCAATTAAGTACGCATTCAGGGCGTACAAGAACAATAATTGGAGTGATATTATGTCAACCACACTTATGCAACATGCTATCGGATTTATTAACCGAGTCAAGCAGGCAAAAGTACAACAATATATATAAAGATAATGCGAATGAAAACCTCGTAGATGCCAGGCAACATACAGCATATGGTACTCGATCGAGTTGGTGAGGTACTCGATCGAGTTGAGGTTACTCAATCGAGTACACTAGCTACTCGATCGAGTAACTCGACTCCAGAAGATATCTCGAAATCACACCTGCAGTTACTTGATCGAGTGAAGGGCACTCGATCGAGTGGCCACAGGTCAGACAGCCCCCCTGATTCACACTTGACATATATAGAAAAACATAACATCGTCGGATTTCATCGTCGGCATTGTTCACCGACATACCAAGTCTCATATTCTAACCAAATACGGCCTTATGGCCAAATACAAACCGAAGTATATTCAACATGAATCTAATAATATAAATAACATCCAAATAAAATCCATAAAACGACCATAAACAACAACGACATCATCATTCCAAGCCAGGCTCATCCTTCATCTCCTCATCTCCACCTCCTCCTCCCGATGTGCCGGCTCCCAACGCGTCCCCTCCTGATGCAGTGCCAGTCCCCGGATCTCCTCCTGCTCGCCATGGCGCCAAACAACCGAAATGGTAGCTCTCCCGGGCTCCCCATGTGGCACGGTCGACACTATAAGAGTGGAAGACTCCACTATCGTCACCAACACCCCTCCACCAAACCGGTTGGGCCAGGCTGGTCCCAATGCCCTGCGCGTACGTCATCTCATACATGTTGCGGAAGACTAACGCGTTGGACAACTGCTTGGTGAGCTCACTCACCTGCATCTCGGGGCTAAAAGAGGAAGGGTAGCTAGGATAATGTTACTGTGTATGCATGGGCTGCGACGGTTGGGTCTCACCGCCCTCTCCTCACCCTCTTAGGACCTCTTTCCACCCTAGGTCGCTGATCCTCTAGTCTAGCTCGATCCCCTTTGGTCGAATCCAGCATCACCTCTAAGAGGCTATCATCAACAAGGTAAAACTGACGGTTAGGGTTATACTCCTCATCATCTGAGTCCGAGGCCACCACTGCCGCGGCCAAGGGTTCGGTCTCTGGCAGATGCTCGGGGTCCGGCAACCTCATCCAACTCACCCTCCAAGTCAACTCACCACCCTCCAACACTCTCAACCATTTCTAGTCGACAAAATAATCCATGTCTAGAGTGGGCACAACCGCTGCCATAGGAGTGATGGCCGAAGAAGCCTCAAAAGTGGTCAACCGCTCAGCCAATTGGGTGACGATAGCACCACAACTCAAGTACCGGGTCGAAGAAGTAGCCATCAAGGCCAAGCTAGCACATACAATGGCCGGGGCACTAAAGGAGACTCTCTGAACTCGGTTGAGGTTAAGATAAGTGACTAGCAACATAATCTCATGTGAGTTCAACTTACTCACATCCTTTCTATCATAGAGCAGGCATGTCAAGGCACGGAGAAAGATCTTCAGGGTGACATGTTGAACATCATTAATCAACATGTTGCTAGAGGTGGGCGCGAGTTTTCCGATGAAGCAAGGCATGTACCTACTAGCCCCACACTCAGTCGGGATATCTCTAATAAATCCCTCCTCGGGCGGAGTAAGATGGAGGTAAGTAGCAAACTGATCCATGGTCAGGAGGAAGCCGGTGTTCAACAAACGAAACTGCACGGTCTTAGCTATTGCGTCATAAACATAAGGGCTCATGAACTCTAGGGCCAAGAAGGGGTAGGAGTGCTTCCTAAGGTGATACAAATCCGTCAAACCTAGGGTCTCGAAGATGTGTCTCAAATTGGTCTCAACCCCCAAGTCCTCCAAAACGACCGTATCAATACACCTAGTAGGCTTCATACGCCGCTTCGTTAATTCCACAAAAGCCTCCCTTTGTTTAAAATCAGCAAAGACCATAGTAGGGTACTCGAAAAATGGCGGGACAACCGGCCCCTGGCTCCCCTCCCCAGTCTCCCTCTCGGTAGCACGAGACCTCTTGCTCTGATGAGTTGCAGCAACGTTTCTAGGCATCTGTTTCAACATGTTTTTAACAACACAAAACGAGCTTCTTACTTTATCAAGAGAACTTTTTACGGAACTTTTTACAGACTACTCAATTCACCTTACCGTCATAATTCATAAAAGACGAGTTCATAGTTTCAAAACACCAAATGTTTGTCCAAAAAGAGAGTCGGAATTGTAATTTCCTCGCGGTAGCTTCACAAAAGATCATAAGTTACCAAAATTTGGGGCGAAATTCAGTTTTGGGGCACTTTTAAGACGAAATTTTAAGACAAAATTTTTGGTGGAATTAACCGAAATCAACAGCAAACGTGATACTAACAACATTCTCTATTATACTTTCCCTTTTTATATGCATAAAGCTCACAAAATTCAATTCATTTCACAAACCCTATAAATTTCGGTCCACATATGTTTACAAATTGATTAGATTTTGCAATTTCCAGCATCAATAACAACTAATTAAAGAAATTTTACCCAAAAAGACAACGACAAAATCAAAATCCATGATCGCAACTCGAATTTTTCAGAAAATCAACAACTTACATGCTTCTAATTGAGTAAAAACGAAGAAGTAAATAAGCAATCTTACCTTGAATGACTTGCACAACAAATTGATTGATTAATAGAAGATTGTACCCACAATCACCCAAAATTTGAAGAGAAAGATTGAAGGAGAATTAGGGTTTAGAGTAATAAGTAGAGTAGCAAAAGAATAACAAAAGAATGAGGAAAAGAGGCTAAGTATCGCGTCGTAAGACGGACACTGTAGTGACTTACTCGATCGAGGGTCTGGGTTACTCGATCGAGTTGGGTCTACTCGATCGAGTGGCTTGATTACTCGATCTAATGGCCTCTACTCGATCGAGTTAGGGTTACTCGGTCGAGTTTCCGCTGGCAGTCCCAACGTTCTCGATCCAATAATCCAACTATGAGATCGATTAAGGCCCACTCGGTAGGGTAAGCACTCGCACTCGGTCGAAAAGGGTTAAGAACAAAATCGGAGTTATGAATTCGGTTACCAATTCCTGCAAAACAGCAACTTGTTCCGAGTCCCAATCATAATTGAAACTCGTCACAGATTATCTCCATTCAACTACTAGCAATTAACACTATTCGTACGTAACACGATTATTCATTCGGTCAAGCTTACCCATTAGCAACAATAACACCCAAGATTTCACAATTTAACCCAACCACGGCATACTTCCACTCACATGAACGCATGCATTAACATATAATTCAACTTTTACTCATGCACACATAGGTTTTTTCGTTCAACATGTATACAATGTATTAAGCATTTCGTTCAGTAAATTAGCCATCAATTATTATCACATCTGCACCCATGGCTTAACATATTGTAACATCCATCAACCGCAAGACATAGCTCACACAGTTATGCTCAATCACACACGTATGAAACCGCTTTCTTCCATTAAATTTTACTATGCTACAAGATAATTGGTATCATCTAAGGTACACTTGAAACATTGTCGTCCATAACACTTTCACATTATCAAATATCTTATACATATTTCCATCACATCAGTCATTCTCCACCTCATACTCATGCACTCTAGCTTTTACAACCCTTGCAAATAGTTGTACTACCATACACATACCAGATTTCACATTAAACTCAGACACACGCTATATCTATTCTACATATCCACGCAATTATACACATACAATTCCCGAATCGATATCTCCATCCGATATGGCTGGCTTAAGCATATTGGGCCAGGATTTTGGAATGAGGGCGCCTTCTCACCCAAAACCGATCACTAAGGGGCTCCCAACTTACATACACCAGGTTMATTTCATTGGACTCACTACGTTCATTAGGTTCATTGATTACAAGTTCCAAAATCGTCGCTCTAATACCACTTTGTAACACCCCCATCTACCAAAGAGCCTTAACAAGACCTTCCTCAATAGATAAGGCATTACCATCTCGGTTACCCGAGGTAAAGTAATAATCAAACGTCAATAAAAGAACATTTTAAATTATTACAAGTGATTAAACTAAAAGAAAAGGGTACAACTCAAGACACAACCAACTACATGAACTATCTATCGTGACTCGTGGTGAACTCGTCCCTCCAAAGAACCCAGCTAAGAATCCATAAGAAACCTGCTAAGACTGACTGCTCACCATACAGGATCACGACAGACACAACATAAAACAAACACAGAGAACACCACACACGGTCAGTAACTGTATAACCACACATGCACAAAAAAACAATAAGCATATAACCACACCGTCACATCTCCACTCATTGACTACACACTAAGATGTATAGTCCTGACAGAGCACCTCTCACATCGGATACTCCACGCCGCCAGTGGGGGACCGCATCCGTACCCACCAAATCCCCGCTCATCATTCCGAGCGACAACCCATGTTCATTAATGTGCACATCCCCTCCTGTAGCGGGTTCTACAGAGGGCGAATTAAGGGCGTGAAGTCACTCCTGCAAGTGACTCCACTCAGCCGAGGACGCGCCTCGCGAACCACAGACAACACAATCCATTCACATTAAACAACACAATTATCAATATCACCAATATCAACCATAAACTCATAACAATCAATCACCAACCACCTTACAAATATGTACAAAATAACTGAGTAGGGAAACCCTACTTTTAGCAATCCGCCGCAACACCTCATATAACCGCAAGGCGACAAGCAATCAGCATAACCACCTATACAATTGTACGACAATCTATTACTGCCACTACAACCATAACCAAACTAACGAAGACGATGATGATGATGACAACATACCTATACAAAACATCCTGGCGGCAAGCCCGCTACCCGATACGTGCTCCTGTCCCCGTGGTGACTCGACTCCCCCAAGCTCCCAAAAGGTGAACATAGGTGAAGGAACAGAGAGGCGACAACATCTAGGTTTAGGAGAAAAGAAAATGAAATGATTCGGATTACACGATATCGCGATATATATTTTATCACTGGACTCTAGTTACTCGATCGAGTAACCAACATACTCGATCGAGTGGCCTCTACTCGATCGAGTGACTAAGCTACTCGATCGAGTAGCCTCCGCTAGATCGAGTCTTCCAACTCAACGAGTACCAAAACGAAGGACTAACCCTCTAGGACTTAACAGTGGCCTAGAACATGCATCCATGGTCAGTCAAAGACGGTCAAAGGGTCCGTAACAGGGCGGGTATTACAAAGCAAGGGTTTAGCTTGGGGGAGTTTAATAAGTCTATTTTATATAGGATTTTACACCTCATTTTAGCTCGTTTTTACATGATAATTGCATTACTAATAATGATTTATGAGCAAATTTCGTATGTTAGGTGCTTTGCTTGTATTCTAACGTGTTTTGTAGAAAATTATGCTTTTTCCTAAAGTTTAGCAAGCATTTGACGATTACGGGGCTAAGAGAAAACCAAGATGGACCATACAAGCAAAAGGGAGTGGGTTGATGAAGAAATATGGAAACAAATGGCCCAAATACCAAATCATCCACAAATGTAAACAATTGACAAAGGAAGTCCAAAAGGAGGTCCAAGTAATTCATGTGGAAATAAAACTTAGGATCCATAGAAGATTCCACAAAATGCATTTACCCGGGCTCTTAAACATGCATTAAGGCACCAACATTGGATTCCCAAGCCATTTAATGTGGCCTTAAAGCCAAAGACCTCAGATCATCACCACCCCGATCGGGGTGAGGCGTCCCCGATCGGGTTCACCTATGCCTAGTTGTTTACGTTTCATTCCCCACTTTCTATATAAAGGAGGTAGCATAACAACTTAGAAAGTATCTCATTCACACCAAATTTGATCATAGTCTTATAATTCCTTAGCATTTCTCTTTCTCATTTCCTTACATAATTTGTATTTCATTTCGGTTTTTAGTTGTAATTCATTTTAATCATTCCTTTATCTTTAAACAATTTCCATTTACAATTTCAATTCAAGTTCATTTATTTATTGTTCTTCATATTCAAGTTATTCATTTCCTTTATGTTCCTCATTTCCATTTACGGTAATCCTTTCTAGTTTTCATTTTTATTTATGCTGTTTACATTATAGTTTATATTTCATTTGCAAGTTCCATTTAAATTATAGTTTCTACATTATGTTAGCATGTTTAATTTCATTTAGCATTTGCATTTGTTATCATTTTCACATGAGTAGCTAGAATTCCTAGTCTAGGGATTAGGGGAGTCATACATAATTGATAAATAAAATAAGTTGTTAAATTGGTTGTTCACTTATCATCTCTATCACATGTTTGTTTTGTAATGTTAGTCTATGATTAAAGGCCACAATCTTTGACTAAAATCCGTTATACATTCTATAAGTCGAGAGGCACGGAAATGTATTAGAACTAGCATGTGTAGTAGAACGACCTAACTCATATTGAAAGCTTGTTAGGACCCGATTTAAGGCTTGATACTAATAGTGAAAGCTGGGCATCTCTAGGCCTAGATGATTATTTGTGACTTACTAGATTAATATCTATTTAAGATATTAATTTGCATATATGAACCGAACCCCCTAGATCACTAGATGCCTTTTACTTTATTATTCACATTTATATTTTACGTTGCATATTTACAAAACAATTCTACATAATTCGTGACCGACTGAGATAGAATTCAATCCATCACAACTTCTAGCAAACTCTCATATCCCTGTGGATTCGACCCCTACGTACTACATTCATTTGTGCCACGCTTAGGGATTTATCTTTGACTAGGTTGGCGATGAACTATCATTTGACAAGGGTGCCTCCCAAAGCCCTATTTCACATTTTTAATTAATTAGAACTAGAATATATACATGCACTACCTTAAATAAATTTGAAAGTGTATGATTTGAATTATTTTAAAGTAGCAGCTACCCGATCGTGATTGCCAAAAGCCGGAAATGTCTTTTCCAGTGTTCCGAAGAATGTGATATCATCAACTATTTCCTCTTAAACCACCTCCTTAACTACCTCCTCAACTACATGATCTTTATCTTTCTCCTTTGTCATGTCCTTCTCGGCTTCCTTCTTTTTTGCCGCATCCTTCTCGACTTCCTTCAAGACATATAACACACATATATATAACACGTACTGATTTTCCGAATGAATCATACAATACATTGTACATAAGAGCGATATATTATTACCTCATCATCAGTTTCCATGTCGTCGTTTACCTCCTCCTCTGCTTTCTTTAGGACTTCCCGAACCATAACCAACTCTTCTTCAGA
>VHZZ01007628.1:0-12345 GCA_009801015.1 Silene noctiflora | reverse complement strand
TTTGATAAATTTTGATAAACAACTAAAACATTAGGACGTATTTATAGACCAAATTGAATAGTATAACGACTACATGCATGTACAACGGCTATATATACTGTTAATACAATTCAAAAATTAATAACGGTTTTAATAACACCGTTCTTCAAAAAAAAAATATAACAACGGTTATTAACCACCGTTCTTGATAAAAAAACTAGAAAACGGTTATACCAACACCGTTGCTAATAATCGTTAACGTTTGTACAAAATCGTTGAGAAATATAATCTACAACGGTTTTACGGTAAACCGTTGGATACATTTGACAATGGTATTTTTACAACCGTTGTAAATGATAAGTTTATAACGGTTAAAAGGAAAACCGTTTCCTTATATTGCGCGCTTAAAGTTTCCGCCAATATTTGGACAACGGTTATCTATATTATTTATACTTTTTAAATTTGCACCTCATTAATATTTAATATTTCATTCCATTGTATTTTGATATGAAACAAAAAAATTGAAATGAAAAACTAGTCGAGGAAAATTAACAAGTTGTGATTTGTTTTAATGAATGTTTTTATGTCACGAAATTAATAATAAGTATGTGACAAGTTATTCTCTATAATAATAATTATTCCACTACTGGAAAATTTAGCAAATTATAGTTTGTATTTTATTAGCAGTTTTATCTTATTTTAATGAAAAAATCATAATTATAAATTTAATTAAATGATTAGAGTTTAATTATAAGAATATATATAATGTAATGAAACAAAGTTTAACTATTATGTTATTTAGCTAGATGTTTTTTTGGAGTGAAAACTAAGAATTTTTATGGTCTAGTAGAAAATGGGGATTGTCACATACTTTCTCCATTCAACTCCACTCTACCTATTTTATTTTTCTACACTATTCACAAATAAGTCTTTAATTTCAATTTTCGTTCAATACAACACGTGAAAATATATTCATGTGGGGTTTTGTTTGATTCGTCTTTACGAGGGTATTAAAAAATATAACTTTTATAATTTTTGCAAATACGTAGCTAATGATATTTAGCGCTTAAAGTGTGCGTTGACAAACGTGAAAAAGTAAAGTGGTAGATGAGAGAAGTTGTCGGTTGTAATATGGTTACATTGTATAGGGAGATCTTGCATGTGGGGCTTGCAAGTCCATGCGTTTGATTGGAAGACTCAACGGGCGTTGGATTCGAGTAAAGTGGGCCTATAACCATGCAAGTACCTTTGCTGTATGAGAGTCACCAATCCGTCTCACACGAGCATTGCGGGGTTTCTGATTTGTTTGCGACCAAATAATGATGGCCATGAGCCCATGACATTGGGATAAATTGGAAAAAGGTGGTATTTTAATCTGTTTTTAAATTAAGTTCAAGTACTAATATTTTAAAAATTTATCATTTTCGCAAATTCAATACTTTAGATTCTTACCTCAAATTCTAGATAAAGTCATTATTAAATCCTTTAGTAGTTGAGACTAATAAAGGTCCTAGCTAAGAAGAAAATAACCCACTTATTTCTCATTTGGTGGTCAATAGACATACAACAATGAAAATATTTAATTTGTAGGAAGTAGGAACGAATGCCCATTGCAATGCCTCCCACGTCTAAGCTCAATAACCACGACTTTTATTTGGGCTTTGTTGTTCAACTAGCTAAAACTTAAAAAGTAGAAAACGAAAAATTTAGCTACAGTTTAAAAGCTAGTATAAAAGGTAGCTGAAAATTAGGAATTTATAAGGTAGTGACAGTGTTACAAATAATTGACTTTATTGAGAACAATCTAACGATCAATTGTTCGAAAAAGTGAGGTAGAGTAATAAGTAAATTATTCTATTAGACAAAATGAAATAAAATTGATTATAAACTCGTCTATTTTTGGTGAAAATCGAGCTGATTGTGACACTATCAACATTATTGAATAGTCTCTTCGAGCAAATGTTAATCCATACTCCTTTTAACACGGCTAGATTCTCATCAATTGTATTTGTGTAACTAACAACTTACTCGGTAATTTTTGTGTGAGGCAATTTCATTATATAAAAAGACAACCCATTTATAAAGATGCTCTTTTATGGACGAGTTTTACTCAATTATAGACATTTTTCCATATTTTTTCCATTCATTATCCTTTTCATAAAAAGGGAAAACTAAAAATTCACTCTTTTTTCTTTTCTCCTTTTCACTTAATAATTAAACTAGTACAGATCCCGCGCCATTGCGCGATATATAGAGTTTTTATTTTTTTAGTGTATTAAATTTGCACACCATAAATATTTAATATTTCTCTCTTTTGTATTTTGATATGAAACAAAAAATTTGAAATAGAAAACTAATCAAAGAGAATTAAGTTAAGGTGTGATTTTTTTTAAATGAATTTTTTTGTCACGAAACTAATAGTAAATACTAAATATGTGTCAAATTATTATCTACAGTAATATATTATTGCATTATTCAAAAATTTAGCAACATCTATAGTAATATATTATTGCATTATTCAAAAAATTAGCAACTTATGGTTTATAGTTTAAAACCAATTTTAATTTATTTTAATGAAAAAATCATAATTATGAATTAATTAAACGATTAGAGTTTAATTATAAGAATATATTCATTGAAAATATAATAATGTAATGAAATAAAGATTTTTGCCTTATTTAGCTCGATGCCTTTTGGAGGGAAAACTAAGAGAATTTTTATTCTTTTAGTAGTAAGGGGGATTGATCTTAAATTCTCCAATGAACAATCTTAATCCACTCATCAAATAAGTCAATATTCGATTTTGTTGAACAAATTACATGAATTATTGTTTCTATTGACTCAATTAAGTTGTTTTTCAATTAGGGATTTTCTCCCAATTCTGGATTTTTACAATCATGGGTGGTTGAGGGATAGGTCGTGGTGGGGGAAGATAGTTGCTGGAGACAGTCGGGTCGCGCGGTGATGGTTGACGGTGGTAATGCGTAGGAAAAGGGGTGGGTCTTGGCAGGTCTAGGCGGGTGGGTAGGGGGTGCCTCTAGGCAGCGAGGGGCTGTGGGGATAAGGGAAGTGGCTGGGTTGTGGGTTTGCTTAAGTGACTTCCTACATTACGTAGGAATTAGACTTTTTTGGAAAGTTTTATTTTATGGGAATTTCTACTTCCCATGAATTAGAGGGGTAACCAAATGTATGTGCATTGATTGAACAAAAAAAATGTATGCGTGTTAAAGTGAGAAGGATAAATTGATCATTTACCTCCATAAAAAAAATATAACTCGTTCATGAATGAGCATCACCCCCTAATCTTTATTAAAATGGACCATCTCACAGGGTAAAGTGTTCGTTTGGTTACACTCTCAATTCATGGGAATTCTAAACGCCCATGAATTGAGTTTTTGGTAATTTGTTTGGTTACCTCGCATATTGCAAAATGGGAGAGTTGTAAACTCCTACCTGATATAGGACTTTGATTCCAACCTCTCCCTAAGTAATTGAAACTCCTCCATCTTATCTCCTTCAAAATTACCCATTTGCCCCTAGAAAAAAAAAGTTTCAAAGGTGTTGGTAATATTACGAAGGAGTATATTGGTAATTAATTAAAAACTAAAATCAGGTGAATTGACACGGTTCAAACAAACACTACATGAGAGTTTAATTAATGGGAAAAACAAACTCCCTCGAGACAACCAAACGTGTTTTTACCATTTCATGAGAATTGTATACGGGGGTTGGAATCCAGTGAATTGCAACTTACCACAGGATTTCTATTCCCGTATAAACCAAACGAGCACTTTTATTATAGAATTTGTGTAGCTTTTATTAAAATAGGTAAACCTGTACTAGTAAATCGAATCGCAAATTCTTATTTCTCGTCTGAAATAAGACGGACAAAATGTAGTCATTTTATGATAAAATGTTATTATTTTCCGATAAAATATTACCATTATTTTTAGGGTAAAAAATAACAGCTTTAATTATAACATTTTGTCATTAAATAATTATATTCTATTAAAAAATATTGTTATTTTCTGGTTTGAAAATAAGACTATTAGACGCAAGACTTATTGGAATGGAATTACGGAGCATAATGCATATGATAGTTTACGTAGGATCCGATGGCTATATTTGAGTAAGAGATATACACACCAATCCATTCATTTTCCTCCAATTACTCTTGTTCACCCTTCTTCCTTCCCATCCTCAATCGTTCACTCTTCTCCTACAAATTCCCTTCAGATCATTTATTATGCAACCTAATTTATAACCCAAAATTCTCCTTGCTTTTTCTATTAACATTCCTCAAACGCCATATTTTCATCACAATCATGGCATCGTCTGATCGCGAACCAAACAAAGAAGAGGAAGAAGAAGAAGGTGGAGGATTCATGGACAAAGTGAAGGGTTTCATCCAAGATGTCGGTGATAAAATCGAAGAGGCGGTTGGGTTTGGGAAGCCAACAGCTGATGTGACCGCCATCCACGTCCCGGCCATTGATCTCAAGACCATAGAGCTTATAGTAGATGTGCTTGTACAAAATCCCAACCCCATTCCCATCCCACTATGTGACATTGACTACCTTGTTGAAAGCGAGGGGCGAAAGCTCGTGTCCGGCCTAATACCAGATGCTGGGACACTCCAAGCACACGGGTCTGAGACGATCAAGGTGCCATTGAAACTAGTCTATGATGATATCAAAGAAACATACAAGGATATCAAAGAAGGCAGCATTATACCATACTTGGTTATCGTAAAACTTATAATGGACGTGCCGGTTCTAGGAAAATTGACTCTACCACTTGAGAAAAAGGGTGAAATTCCAATCCCTTATAAACCGGAAGTCGATTTGGAGACGATAAAATTCGAGGACTTCTCATTCGAGGAAACCAAGGCTACATTACATT
Source organism: Silene noctiflora (assembly GCA_009801015.1). Classification (NCBI taxonomy): domain Eukaryota; kingdom Viridiplantae; phylum Streptophyta; class Magnoliopsida; order Caryophyllales; family Caryophyllaceae; genus Silene; species Silene noctiflora. Next base: position 7,464 of record VHZZ01007628.1, on the reverse strand, counting down.
TGAAGTTGATGAACAAGAACGATTTCGATATGGGGTTGAATTCTTTGGAATACCAGGTTTGGTTAGGAGAAGTAAACATTGGTGGTGCTAAACTTGATAAATCAGCAAATATTGAGAAAAATGGAGAAGGGATTGTCGAGATTCCGATAAGTTTTAGGCCTAAAGACTTTGGGTCTGCCTTATGGGATATGATTAGTGGTAAGGGAACAGGGTATTCAGTTAAGGGCAGCATTGAGGTTAATAGTGTCTTTGGCCCTATGTTACTTCCCTTTAGCAAGGAAGGAGGTAGCACTAAGCTTAAGAAAGCCGATGACAACGACGATGATTAGGTATTTAGGTAAGTACTTGATCCCAATGAAAATATTTGATTCTGAAGCGATTAATACCGCCTGTTATAGAGTTTTTATTATCCACATTGTCATAACAATTGTTGTTGAATGTTGCAGGACTGATGCTATAAACACCAACGCGGCTTTACGGAAAATGATGCAGTAAATTTTTGTGAGATCTTTTTGCTGGGTTATAATTAGTTTGTTATCTCCTACATACTTCTATGTTGTTTTTATACTCCCGATTTTTACAAGAATTTCGGGGTTTAAAATTTTTGGTTACATTCTGAGCTCGGTGGCCAAGAGTCATGGTTAAAGTTTGACAATCATAACTCCTCGCTAGGACTTCAAAAGGCGGTGATTTTTTTTTTTTTTCAAATTCACCGTCTTTACGTGATCTTTAATTTGAAAAATATTCCACCTTTTGAACTCATAACCAAGAATTACTCAAGGAAGTAGTCCGTTTGGATGCTAAACACAACGACTTATCTCGGAAAACGGAATTAATATCGACATAAGGGGCCAGCACAATCACAACAACCAGTCAATTCAACCATCAAGAAAAAAAGCACAAATATTCCTTTCAACGACAGTTCAACGATTAATTATTAATCAATACTACGTCTCTACTTGAGTATTAATGATAAATCTTTCAGCTCATAGATTATACATTAGATGCGTGTTTCTTTTTTTCCAAAATCATTGTAACAATACAAATGTATCATCGCATTTCAAATTAAGTGTTTGAATTAAAAGGGGCAGAATAAGAAGAAGATACTAAAAATCAGAGTCAGAATTGCAGCAGAGGAAGTCGAGGAAACCTTGAAAGCAATCGTAGCAACATGAACAACTGCATATAAAAGCATATTGATTTAAAATTATTAATCCAATTCTCGTATTTTATTAAAATATTAATTCCGTTCTAGTTAATAGTTAAAATTGTTTGAAATATCTGATGGGAATTTCAGACAAAGATAACTAACTATTGACGAAACGAAAGCAGTTAATTTAAATAAATAAAAAGAGGGAATTTCGAAAATACCATTGATCAACGATTTGTTCTTGAGTAGATGGGTCTTGATACGGCGTTATAGGGCGGTCAGTGGTTTGAGTGTTAGGCGGCTCCATTATTTAGGGATTTGTGGGGTGTTTTTTCAAGGCTTTTGGTTTATTAAGTTGCAATTGCTAGGCGTATGAGCGTATGAGCGTATGAGCGTATGTATATGAGGCAATTTTGGTGGTGATTTGTAGGTGATGACTTGTGACTTTTGAATGCGTTATTCGTAGATCCTATAGGACAAATTGTTTTACGCAAATTATTCTATAAGATCTATATTAAGATAAACTAACCCAATATTATAAGGCCCAACAAAATTACTTAATAAAAATAATAAAAATATGAAATAATACTTTTATTTTACTAACCTAATTTTTTAGGTTAATAACTTACCTATTTAAATATATTAGTTTTCATTATACACTTTAAAGTTATCAAAATAAAATTAAAAACTTAATATATCAATGTTCAGTCCGTCTCATTGTAGACGACCACTATCCGTCTAAAGCTGAAGACAGATAGTGACTCTCTCACAAAATGCAAGTGAGAGGGCAAGCGGGGGTATCCATTTCCCACCCATTTGGACTATCCAGTTACATGTTATTGGTTGGGCTTTTCTCCTATTGGGACAATTCTATGTTATAGGACAATTTTATAGGAGAATTGTTAATTGTTTTTTTATATAAGACCATTTTTTTAAGACTAGCACAAGGCTCAACTAAAATAGTTAATATATTTGTACAAAAAAATTCTTCTAACAACCCGACATTTATATTTTAATAAATTGCATATTTAAGTAGGTAAGAATTCAACTTAAGATATCGAGTTATCAAAATAAAATATCAATGTAAATAAGGTATACATATTAAGTGTGCACAAATAGGACTATACATCCAGATTTATATGAGCATCGTAAATCCAATACAAATCTAATGAAACTTATATGCAATTTTTTTAAGCTTTTAAAATTTTTGATTCACATTTTCATTTTTTAGGTGTTAAAATTAAAATCTTATTAAGTTTATATGTATTATTTTGAGTTTCAATATAATATTTTGAGTTAAATTTTTTTTTATAAAGGCACTCAGATTCTTTTTCAATAAATCTCGTAAAATGTACATATAAGCTCAAATCCGTTGCTATAAAACTACAAATCTATACTAACAGATGTATACAACTAGTTGTATAGTCCATTAATTGTTGAGTATGGTTTGCTCTTCTATAGAGTCAGTCTTATGTTATTGGACAGTGCTATAGTATAGGAGAGTTCATTATTAGGCAGGGCAAAAAAAATCACATTATTATTAACTCGACAAAAAAAAAATAACGGATAGTGCACACGATATTTCTAAGGTTTGACATTTACCCGAAATACCCAATTTTTTTATCCGGGAAAAAATTAAAGAGGTCATAACTTGTGTTTACGAGTTCAAAAAGTGACAATTTTTTTTTCCAAATCGATCATCTTTCTGAAAACTGTTATTTGAAAAAAAAAATGTCATATTTAGATCTCGTGGCTAGGAGTTTTTGTATATCAAAGTTTTTTGACCGAACAAATTTTGAGTGACTATATCTCTCATTCACGAGTTCCAAACTCGTCAATTTTTTTTCAAGTGATAGTTCTCGGAAAGATGATCAATATGGAAACTTCGTCACTTTCTGAGCTCTTAGACACGAGGTATGACCTTTTAAAGTTTTCCGGATAAAAAATTTGGGTATTTCGAGAAAAATGTCAAACCTCAAAAGGAAGAGAAAGGAAGAGGTGGTGGGATGGGGTGTTGGTATTTTGATACATTTTCCTTCCAAATTTTCCTATTGTGAGAGATTTTGATTTGCCTTGTACGAGAGAAAATGAATCTCTCCCTAGTCCCATTTTATTTGCTATACAAACAAGGGAGTTTACATCACATATAATCCTTCTTTTCCTTCCCTTCCAAATCTCTCCATTCACATGCACTGTCTTTTGTTGAAATTTAGCTTATGGTTTTTATGTAGTCAATAATTGAACGAAATGTTATTTATGAGTGTTTAATGAGGTTTTTTGGTTGATTTATAAAGTGGTTGAGGAAGAAATTGGACGTTGGTTTTAAATAGACCTGTCAGAAACCAACCCGACATGAAAGGGGTGACTTGAAATCTAAATTGACCCATTAATAGCCGCCCCTATTGGGGGACCCGTTGACTGACCATAGGTACCCTTGACCATGTTAGACCTGTTGATGAGGACACAAGGAACTCGACCTACCAAGTGTCACTCGGCCGAGTGTGGGGCATTCGACCGAGTGCGGTTGACTCGGTCGAGTATGTTGGTAATCGACCGAATGCGTGAGTGACAGCGTAATATAACGTTATGCGGAAATCAGAACCCGAAATCATTTCATTTTTTTTTTTTTCGCAAAACCTAAAATCAGAACAACTTCTCCCTCTACCTCATTCTTCCCTATCCCTTTTGAGCCTCCACCTAAGAGACCACCATGGGGGTGGATGTGTGCGTCGGTCCCGGCCTAGTCACCCGTTCATCTTGTAAGGTAAGTCATCGTCACCATCTGTGGGTTTTGGGTTAGGGTTATGGTCGTTTGTAATCTGGTCATACCATTGTTGTAGGTATTGATAGCGGTTTTCTGTGCTCTTGTTTGCATTGATGATCGGTGCTTCTTCGATTGCTTTTCAGGTAGGGTTTCCCTACGCAGTTGGTTGTGTATCAGTATGCATGAGATGTGACGATCTTTATAATTATTGTATGATTGAGTTATGATGTTAGTATTGGTATTATTGTGGGACCATTTTCGGGAGATGGTTCCAACCCCATGTTCGCCTCTTGTGGCTTCCTTCACAAGGGTATGTGCACATTAATGATCTGGGTTCGCTCGTTGCGATGAGCGGGGTTTAGTGATGTGGGTGGTAATAGTGATAGATTTCGTATTGTTTGATATAGGATGTTCGATGGTTGCTTGTTGTCGTGAGGCTGTGTGCGGAGTCGCTGCGGATTGCTAAAGGTAGGGCTTCCCTACTCAGTACTGTATGTTTGGAATGTTTATGATTTTGTTTATGAATGTCTGTATGTTTGAAATAGTGGTTGTTTATGGTGAATTCATGGGACTGGTTGTGATGCGAGGTGCGTCCTCGGCTGAGTGGAGTCACTTGCGGGAGTGGCTTCACGCCCTTGATTTGCCCTCCGTGGAACCCGCCACGGGAGGGGATGTGCACACTAATGAACAGGGTTGTTCGCTCGGATGAGATGAGCGGGGCTTAGTTGGGAACGACTGCGGTCCCCCACTGGCAGGGCTACACACCTTAGTGTGTAGTCAGAGTTATGATATGGTGATGGAGTCGGTGTGGGAAAGGTGTTGTTGTATTTGTGTTTGGATGTTTATATGGTTACTGACCTTGTGTGTGTTTTCTGTTGTTTCTTTTGTGTTGTGTCTGCCGTGATCCTTATGGTGAGCAGTTGGTATTAGCAGGTTGCATTTGGACCTTACTGGGTTGATCGGAGGGACGAGTTCACCTCGTGTCACGACACAGTAGATGTACAGTTGATAGTGTCATGAGTTGTATCATCTCTCTTTTAAGCATGACTTGTAATAAATTGTAATAACATAAAGTGTTCTTTTATTGACGTTTGATTATTACTTTACCTCGGGTAACCGAGATTGTAATGTCCTTATCTGTTGTGGAAGACCTTGTTAAGGCTCCTTGATAGATAAGGGTGTTACAACCTAATAGAACACCATGGGGGTGGATGTGTGCGTCGGTCCCGGCCTAGTCATCCGTTCATCTTGTAAGGTAAGTCATCGTCACCATCTGTGGGTTTTGGTTTAGGGTTATGGTCATTTGTAATCTGGTCATACCATTGTTGTAGGTATTGATAGCGGTCTTCCGTGCTCTTGTTTGCATTGATGATCAGTGCTTCTTTGATTGCTTTTCAGGTAGGGTTTCCCTACTCAGTTGGTTGTGTATCAGTATGCATGAGATGTGACAATCTTTATGATTATTGTATGATGGAGTTATGATGTTAGTATTGGTATTATTATGGGACCATTTTCGGGAGACAGTTCCAACCCCATGTTCGCCTCTTGTGGCTCCTTTCACAAGGGGATGTGCACATTAATGATCTGGGTTCGCTCGTTGCGATGAGCGGGGTTTAGGTGGTAAGGCTACGATCCCCACTGGCGGCGAGGATTACCTATTGCGATGGGTAATCTGGCAGGGCTACACACCTTGGTGTGTAGTCGGTTACTGGTTACTATGGAGTTTGGAGGATGTTGGTTGCAGTTCACTTTGGTTGATTATGCGTTGTGATATGTTATATTGTTATACAGTTGACTGACCCCGTTTCATATTTTCAAATCTGTGATGATCAATTCGGGGATGGTGAGCAGGATGACTTACAAGTTTAGTTTGGATGTATGGATGCGATGCTGCGGGTTGGGAGATCGTATGACATAGCGATGCTCATAGATGATAGTGGTGTCATTCAGTTGTACTTTCTCTTCTTGTGTAACCGAGTCGTACTTCAGTCTTCTGTTGTAACTATGTAAAGTACTTATTAAATATTCTTAATTAGATGGTCACTTTGATATACTTATCTCAGGCAACCGAGAAAGTAGCACCTTTGGTTATCAGGGAAGGCCTAGTTAAGGTTCTATGGTAAGTAGGGGTGTTGCAAAGTGGTATCAGAGCGACGATTTTGGAACCTGTAACCAATAAATCTAATGAACGCAGGGTGTCAACTAAAATGAACCTGATGTATGTGTGTTGGGAGCCCCTATACTTGGTTTTGGGTGAGAAGGCGCCCTCATTCCAGAATCCCGGCCCCAATATACTTAAGCCTGTAACTTTGGAGTGGGATGTTGAGTTGGGACTACATATGTACGTGTTGTGTGCTGAATGTGATTTAATTGCGTGCGGTTATGTATAGTAGTATAAGGGTGTCGGTAGTTTGTGGTGTGGATGATGTGTGGTTACTTGGTAGATGGATATGTTCTAGTACTGATATATGAGTAAGTTTACGATTGATGAATTGTTTTATTTGCTTGGGTATTTGGAAGTGGAGGGTACGAATGTTTTATGAACCTTCGAAGTATGTGCAAGTCTTGTGTATGATGATATGATGTGTAATCTTATGTTTCAAGTCGGTAGTTGAGATGGTGTATAAGGTGGTTTAAGTCGAGTCAGAATGCCTATGAGAACCTATGAGAGTGCTTATACCTATGGTGTTTAGATTTTGGTAGTGATGCGGGTAAGGACTAATTAGTGACGAGTTCCGAGACGCTCCTTGGACTCTGAACGACGTTTTGTATTGCAGGAACACTGACATCGATAACGCAAAATATTTTCTTCGACTTTTGGGGAAACTCGACCGAGTACAAGAGTGTACTCGACCGAGTTCAAAGGTTACTCGACCGAGTTCGTACAAAGCAGAACTTAGATTGAATCTGCCAATATCGACACTCGACCGAGTACCTTGCACTCGGCCGAGTAGCGGATACTCGACCGAGTGCGGTTCGCACTCGACCGAGTGCGGTTCGCACTCGACCGAGTGCGGTTCGCACTCGACTAAGTGCCCCTGCTTACTCAGAAATCATGTTTTAATTTCCAGTTATCTATATGCCCTTTCTTTTCCTTATTTCGACACAACTTTTTTACTACTCTCATTCAAACTCTCTCAAACAATTTTCTCCTTATCAAAAGCTTGAAGAATCTTGTGCTACTACTTCTCAATTCCGTTTTATTCATCCACTCATTTTTTTTCTCTCCCAATTTGCAAGGTAACATTACTTCAATTATTTCTTTATGCTTTGGGTAGAAGACACTACAAAAAAAACACGGAAAACTGACGGAAAAAATCCGTCAGGAACGGCCTTTTTTCGTCAGTAATCGGCTTTACTGACGGAAATTCCGTCAGTAAAGTGCGTCACGTAAATTCGTCACTAAAAACGCATTACTGACGGAATTTCCTGAAGGAAATCACATACACTATATGAACATACTGTTTATATTAATTAACATCTTAATTAACCGGATCTACATGTATGCATAACAAAAGGATGTATAGAAGAAATATGTTCTTACATATTA
>VHZZ01007627.1:28977-39191 GCA_009801015.1 Silene noctiflora | reverse complement strand
ATTCATATAATTCACATTAAAATACGGGGTATTACAGTCTTTCCCCCTTAAAATAAACTTCGTCCCGAAGTTCACCCAGAAATACTACAAAAGCCTCAACAAATATCAACACGACTGAGTACTATCTCAACTCATTATCATTGCAACACAATTAACCATTTTATTATCAAACCATATCAAACTTATCAAAATGTATTACAAAATAAACTCATAACATGGAAGTGTCTCTCAAAATAAACTCAAAACATGAGGTGTTACCTTCTACCCCTCTAAAAATAAACCCGTCCTGAAGTTTCGGAACTAAATCTTATTAAAATTACTAANCTAAAATCTCAAGACTGAAATTGAGATCAGCAACATACTCTGACAATTGCATAAACTGATTATGATAAGTCTCTACTGTCATATCCTCAGTCATCTTAAATGCGTCAAACTCCGCCCTCATCTTACTGTTAACATGTTCCGGTATAAATGTAGCTACTAAGATCCTCTTAAAACTTGCCCAGCTCACATGCTCACTCCCATCCTCCTCTACTGCTGCCCTAATAGCTTCCTTACTCCTATTCCACCACAATCCAGCCTTTCCCCTTAGGTAAAATGCAACCTGGTTCACCTGAAGTCCCTCTGGACAAGCCAACAACTCAAAGATATTTTCAAACTCTCGACACCATTCACCTAGTGGATGTGGTTCCCCCATTCCGCCAAACTTGCTCGGGTTATGCCTATAAATAATATCACTCATCTTTGATGGATCTACTGCCCCCTTGGTCTTTACTAAAGCCATCAATGCTTCATTCAAGGAAAGGAATCGATCTAACTCCTCTTGCGTGATATTAGCAGCGGTAGGTGTTGACTTCTTTGGAGGCATGGTTCGATAAAAGTAAATAAACAAAATGAGCTTCTACCCGAGGAAAGATAGTCTAACATTTAAAACATTATAAAACCCCAATTAAGACAATGTGTAGTCGACTTCATCCTAAATTATCCCTCATTTGGTCTCGCTATAGTCATTCCTATCTCTCAACTATCATAGGTTAAGAGTTGATTAAGCACTTATATTGAACTTTGATAAAACTCGCGTTTTCAGAAATCAAATTCAAGCTGTAACTTTCAAAAATCACCATTAAATAACTGTTGCACTTTTCCTTGAGTTTTTATACTTTCCAGAAATATATAGAGTTTTAAATACATGAGAAAAAGGATTAAGTTCAAATCTTAAATGACCATTTTATAAAGATTTTTACAATTCAGTTGGTCTAAACAGAAATTGATCAGCAACTTGCCAAAAACTTGGGTCAACTTGTAACAATCACCATTAAATATCAAAATATGATCTTGCAACGTGGCTTATTAATTTGAAAAAATATATGAATCTTTTAAACGGAGTTGAAATCATGCCTAAAACATAAACATGTTTTAAATGATAATTTTTACAAAAACATGGGTCGAACACGAAACTGTACAGGAGTAAACTGACCACTGTCCACTAAAAAATTTATTTCTCCCAATCCGTAAAACTTTTAAGCATGAAACCAACGGCATTAGAAAGCTAACTCACTGGGTTATCACTCTTAAAAATTTCAACTTTAAACGATAATCGGATATCAAATGACACCTATATCAAATAGAGGTAAAAATCTAATAGAATAAGGTCTATCTCTAGGTTCCTTCTACAAGGCTATAAGTTCTCATAATCACCCACCTATACCTATACTATCGCAACTTGGTCCTAACACTTCACACACGACTATCATATACTCTAAAGCATCCATATTGAAGGTTTAATCAATTCATAATATAGTAAATAGTATGGTTTCGGGATTCACATAACTGCATGTCACTAAACATGATACTACTACATATTATCATAAAAACCAACATCCAATCACAAATTATACCATGCTCATAACCCAAACAATTTGAAGGTCCACTCAACTTTTCATATGCATCCAATAAAATAACCATTTCCAATCCACACATTTGGCCAACGCCAAACCACATACTTTACTTACCTCATTCTTCTCCCGCACAAGGGTAAGTACAATTCATATTAAGTCTTTCCATCCATTTTCTTTATCTTCCCCGCTCTCCAAGTTCTCTCATAGGGTTCCTGGTTCGACACTTAAAGGGCCAATGGTTTGGAGTGAGGGGCCACTCATCCCAAGCCTAAGATGGGGCTCCTAACAGTTCTTACCCGTGGTTCATTTTATTTGACACATCCTACATTCATTGTTGTTCATTGGTTCAGGCCTGATGATCGTTCGCTCTGATACCACTTTGTAACACCCTCATTTATCCAAGAGTCTTAACTAAGTCTTCCTAGATAAATGAGACTGTTACTATCTCGGAATAACCGAGGTAGTGAATAACAAAGTAAAACAAACCAAARTACTTTATATAAAACCGATTAAATTTAAACTTTTAATATAAGAATTACTACGCAGCGGAAAATTAAAACGCCTGAACTATTAATGAATAAACAAGTGATCTATAACTAAGTCGTCAAGTCAAGCTCCTCACACCTCCCAAGCTCCTAGCCTTCTAGTCTCAAGCATTTGCAAGTTTGCTCCTCATTTATGGTTCATCACAGGTGTTCACGAATACACGGTCAACCACGAGGTTGAGTAGGATAACATAGATCACACACATTTACAACTTCACATTCATCATTATCCACATCACATTCTCAATATCTCATTCTCGTTATCCACCAGAGACTAAGCTTGGGGCCTTCCAATCATTTACACACGTTATCCACAAGAGACAAAGCCTGGGGTAGTCCAAATATCATTCCACGTGATCCACCAGAGACATGGCCTGCAGACCAGCATGGGGGCAGTCCAATACTCACATTCCAATCTCAACATCATCTCATACTCATTCATTTCACAATCACCTCAATTCATAAGTATAGCTCAACACAACAGTGATCATTCATAACATAACATAACATCATATCTCAATATCAAGTCACCATCATTAATAACAAATATCATGCTCAAGCACAATAACAGATCAAGACAGTATGAGTAGGTTACCCTACCTCGTAGCAATAGCAGTCCAATAGCAATATAAAGCTCTCTTCCAAAACTGTCACCTAAACAACATTTAATTACAATATCAACATAAATTTACTATGTATTATCCTTCTTATGATTTACAACTTTATAATTATAATTCATTTTTTTCACTCACTCAAATTATTAATTCCTTATTAATTATTATGTTCATTAATTACGATTACCACTCGTCCCGTATCCATATATATATATATATATATATATTATTATTATTATTATTATTATTATTATTATTTATAACATTACGATATACAAAAACCCGATTCAATTACGAATATTAATTAATTAATTATATAAGTTAATTAAATCAACTCGACTCAACTAAATACGAAACCGACTCAACTAAATTAATTAAAGTTAATTACGCATCCCAATTACGCAAATTAGCACGTAACCGACTCAACCCAACAATTACTTCCAAATCACAGTCCAACTTCTTCCACACGACACCAACCAACACACCAATTTCAAATCATCAACCCAACACCACGCACACCCTAAACAACCCCTCGTTGCCGGCTCTACCACCCACCATGACGACAACCACCACTGCCAACACCTTCCTCCATCCATCGTCATTACAGCCACCACTCGTCCTCACCCCAAACAACTCCTACACTGCCCAAACACTGGTGCTCTACAACCCCTGCATCACATACACATTCACGCAGCCCCTTCCCCTGTTTTCGCGTTTTTCGGCAACCACCGCCACCATAGCCCCGCCATGACCCAACCAACACTACCTACATCATCCACTCGCCACCACGATGACAACCATGCTCACCAACACCCTTAACTCCCTTTGTACACGACGCACTCCCCCTCCCTATCAATCATAACTCTCCGGCGAGTCTTGCATCAACCACCGAGTCCGGCGACCACGACCCTTGTCCTGGACGCGCCTAACCCCCAGAACCACAACCATACCCTTCGTTCCTCGTAACTCGCACCATAGGTGCTAGTCTTAAACATCGACACAAAACACGACTTTATGGTCAAACGCCGCGTTGACACTGGTCAACGGCGGTCACAGAACCCTGGGCTAGGTCACGGTCAACATCGGTCTTGGGTTGACGTTCTATTATAGAGTATATGATTAAAACGAATTAAAATGACAAACATGTGACGGTCTTACCTTGCACGAATAACGAGATGGAACGATCGCTAGGTCTAGAACTCCTCTCTTCTTCAAATTCCAGATTATATGAGGTACTAGGTTAGGGTTCCTTCCTTTTATAGGCTCGATTAGAATATATTATTATTTTATTATTAAACTCGTCACAGCTTATTGTATCGTATAATTAAATACCGACTTATAAGACTCCTACACAAAGTAAGTACACACGGCCCAAAGCCCAATGCTATTAAGTCCAATTCCCGTCTTACGTATTTATTTTATTATTTAATTATTGCCTTGATCGTAATTATCGATCATTACTATTTTTATTATTTATTATTATTTAACATTAATTATTTACGAAACGTAAACTATTCATATAATTCTCATTAAAATACGGGATATTACAATAAACTCCAAACTACTCACACCCGAGTCGAGGTCGAGAAGACAATAAAAATGCGACAAAATCCAAGAAATACATTATCGGAATCTCGTCCAAAAGCTGTAACCAAACTTTTTTCCCAGTTGCATTCACACTCATAAATCACAAATTCCTTTGCTTTTCGTTAAAATAAGGACGCACTGCAAACATCTCTTAGCTACCATCATTGATCCAATAAAAACACTAGTACTGTCGTCATAAACAACATCGCTTCATAACTATTTAAATCAACACCGATTACATGATCGCTAAACCCATCTCCCAAATAGAACAATAAACTTATTGATAGAAAATATTAGTATAAGAATCAATTACTAATAACTCAACACAGACATAAAAACCGTAATGAATTAATAACAGTTAACAAGTAATTCATAGAACAATAAAAATAATATTGGAATTGGTAGAATCGTGTTACCTTAGAAGTTAACGAATTAGTCTCGAATGCGTTCAAAGGCTCAGAATAGAAGACCGTAGGAAAATTGGGTAGCAATGATTATGGAGACACTAATCGTAGATTATGATGATTTATGACAAAGGTGATAAGGATAGAGCAACCATGTGACCAAAAGAGAAGACACCATGTTTTATCTAAAGGAGCACTAAGTTTTATTAGAATATTAGGGAGATGAAGAATGGAATGGCGGCACAACCAAATCACCAAAAGGACAAGAAAAAGCGTTTGGTATTAAACTAGGTAATAAGTGATTATTAATAAGACGATTTAAGTTGGGCTCCTAAAATTGAATTAAGGATTCGGTCCAATAAAACATAAGTAGCCATAAAAAAAATAGTTATAAATCAAAACGTATAATATTAAAATAAGCTGATCATATAAATTTAAATAGACTATAAACTATTTTATGACGAAAATATTTAGGTATTACATACTCCCTCCAATCCACACCAAACTCCCCACTTACTAAATTTGGCCCATCCACACCAAACTCCCCATTTCCCTTTTTGGCAAATAAAATGACCAAATGGTCCTTGTATCCACCAAATATTTACATTYATGCCATCAACTTRACCWAATGGTCCTTGTATCCACACCAAACTCCCCATTTTATACCTATTTTACCCTTGCTTTTGTGTGTTTTCTTAAAACATGTGAAAACACCCATGGGGAGTTTGGTGTGGATTGGAGGGAGTATATAATTTGGTAGAACAAACATAATCTTCGTCGGGTTAGATGAGATGATGGGTGAGTTTGAGAAACAATAACGCATAGTTTCCGATTAATCAGTGGTCGTGAATGATGATGAATTTCGATCATTAGTTGTAGTGGAGGTCGCGGAAACAACAGGTGCAGTTTACAACCCACTTGTTTTAACAGTGGTTTTATTCACTAATTACTCTAAAAGATAGGTTGAAAACATGCTTTTTTACTGGGTATAATTTACTGTAGTTTGAAAAACTTGTGTGATGTTGAAACCTAGGTGTTTTATGTTGAAAGCTAATTGTTTAATTGTGAAAGACATCTTTATATGTTTATTCAAGTACAATAATAGGCTCCGTGGTGTTGGATGAGTAGATGATGCATGAATTTGAGAAACGACAACTAACCGACATGGTTGATGACCAAAAGTCGGGCATACCCACGGCCACAACCACAGCCACAGAAGGTGATTAATTATATTGTGGAGGTTTAGATTTACAGTTGTAATTTATTGATCACCAACATGTCATATTCAGAGTAGGTACTTTCATATACGAAAGTTGGTTGACTTATGGCAAGGTCAATTTCAGAACTTATATCAGTTCAAATTGGACTTCCTTATTGTACTTGGCCTGGAGTTTTAGATATGGCCTGGGGTTTTAGATAGAAAATGAACAAACTTGAAAACGCCGTTTTTAAATTTATACTGAAAACTCATCTGTTTATAATTGAAGCATATTGATATATGTGTTAGAACACATTGGTTGATGATGTCAAGTTTCTCTTTATTATTTGATTGTTTGCTCTTAGTTGAATTACTTAGTGTTTGAAGCAATCAAATGACTTCCAAGCATGCCAAATGATCAAGATAAAGTCGAGACAAAGAAATCCCATAAGCGTTAGTTGAATGTTGTAAATGAGTAAGTGTAACATTCTCATTTAGTCAAGTGGCTGCAAAACCATGCAACAGTGCATTGCACTGTGGTTTCTGATACGGTTATTGGAGAATTCTTGAAAAGCATTTATTGAAAACTCTTGCAAATCATTTATGCATTTAAAGCTTTGTCTTTCAAACATTTGCTAAACGTTTTAAGTTTTAAAGTCTTCTAAACCGTAAAACTCCAAGTATCAGTTCGCTGCACTGTGACATAATGAGTTTGTTCCATGATTCTCGTGTTTAAGTCTTAATTTTAGTCTCCATGTTCTTAAGTGAATCACTGAGACTCTGACTCTATAAACCAATGAGATAGAACCTATAAACTCTTGAAGCGGAGTAGCTTTAAGTTTGAGTGAAACCGGAGTAGGTTGGCGAGTTATTTTCATTGTAAGGGGTTTAGTAAGTTTGAGTAAATTTCTAAAAACTCAATAAAATAATGGTTGGACATAGGCCTCGGAGTAGAGGCTGAACCAATTTTTTAAACATCGTTTGTTTGATCATTTACTTTTAGCTTCCTTTACGTTATTTAATCTCGTACAACTTTCCCAGCAGTTTTGTGTCACGGTCATCAATACTGTGACATAAACTTGTTATTTCTTCTTGTGAACTTATCATTCATTAAGTTTCTCAAGTCAAGCACTTCATATCTCTTACTTACGTTACAAATTAGCCAAGTTGAGACAATTTTTTTTAAAAAGGTACACCTAATTCACCCCCTCCCCCTCTTAGGTGTTAATCGTTCTTAACTCTTCAATTGGTATCAAAGCCTCGTGCTCTTTATATTGGTTAAATCCAAAGAGTTGATTCTATAGTTATGGACGATTCAAAACACACTAAGTATCCCATATTTAAGGGATAAAACTATGCCTGGTGGAAACATCGCATGAAGAACTATGTCAAAGGTGCGGACTATGAATGTTGGCTAATCATTCAAAATGGTCCCCTTCCTATCACAGTCACTAATGCCGATGACACTAGTTCCCCAAAAAGCGAGGATAAGTATGTCGAGGCCGGCTATAGAAAGGTTGAAAAGAACTCTAAAGCCATGTCCATTCTTCAATATGACATTGGTTAACAAGAGATTAACAGGATATCCGGATGTACTTCGGCCAAGAAATTTGGGACATCCTAAGCCTTACTTATGAGGGAACGTCACAAGTTAAGAAATATCGTGTCGATATTCTCATGCAACAATATGAAATGTTTAACATGACAAGAGATGAGTCTATTAATAATTTGTCTTCTCGTTTTTCTAGTATTGTTAATGACCTCAAAAGTCTAGGCAGGGCTTTCGAGCTCGAGGACCTAGTCCGTAAGATCCTTCGTAGTCTCACTAAGAAATGGCAATCGAAGGTTACATCTATTGAGAAGGCAAATGACCTATCTAAGCTACCCCTTAATAAACTAATGGGCTTACTCATGGCTCATGAGTTAACACTTATAAAGCGCTCGGGTGAAAGCTCAAAAGGGAAAAGACTTTCTCTCAATGCTCTCTCAAGTGATGAGGAGGATGGAGATGACGAGTTTGCAATGTTCACTAAAAACATTGTTGGCATGATAAATGGTCGAAATCATCAAAGGTTTAGCAACAATGCTAGCAAACGTCGCTTTCCTAAGAAAAGATCTAGTTCCATTATTGGTTGTTTCAAGTGTGGTGACAAAGGTCATCAAGTTAAAGAATGCCCAAAATGGAACGACATTAAATCTAAGGAAAAACGTGACTTTGCCAAACGAGATTACAAAAGCAAGGTAATGACAGTCATTTGGGGCATGTCTGATTCTGAGGAGAACGAGGTCCTTGAGGAAGAATTAGACGGCAAGCTGTGCATCTACTCAAGCTCTTCAAACAATGCTTCAAAACCACAAAAGAAAGAAAGAATCAAGTGCCTTATGGCTCACTTAGTGGACTCATATTTAGATTCCGACAATGAGGTAATAAAGCTCAAGAAAAAGGTTTGATCCTTCTCTAAAGACAAAGTTTGTCTTCTCTTAGACCAATTCATTGATAAGTGTCGATTACAAAGCAATAAATTGGATGTCATGCAAGACGAAATTGAAAATATTACCGAGGAAAACATAAGTCTAAAAGAAAGTCTAAATGATGTTGATAAACCAAGTTCATTAATGAGTCTTGAGAAAGAAATCCGAACTCTTAGAAAACAAAATCTGTTTCTTGCCAAAAATTGAACAGACACATCCCACAGTCACCTCTACTATTGCTTCTGAATCAAATGATGAAGTTGAGTCTCTCTTAAAATAAGTGTCTTCACTAAATAAAGAACATGACTTTCTCCTGGCTACCCTCACCTCATGTCAACTTGATAACAAAAGACTTGAACAAATTTGTAATACTACGTCTTTCTGTGCTTGTAGTTACTCTATCGAGTAGGACTTACTATGTCGAGTAAGTTATGTCAGTTTTGGACTCATGCTCTTCCTGATGGGTACTCGATCGAGTAAGGGTGGTACTCGATCGAGTAAGGGGCACTCGATCCAGTAAGGGGCACTCGATAAAGTACGTCACTTACTCGATCGAGTAAGTCTGTCTTACGGGTTTGTTTAGTCAGGTTTTGTTAATAACGCGAGATTAATATGTTAATTACACTGACAATTTCTTTCATTATCATAATTCATCTTTTCACAAAAACTTCTCAAAAAGCAAGAGAGATCGTAAGATTGTCTTTCTCGCGTTGTTTGCAAATCCAAAAGCTTGAGTCGTCGGTTTCCGGAGTCCTTTGCATCGTTTTGATCCTTGTCTCGTGGSTAAGTCTTACGTWCTGTTTTCATGTTATTTGGTTTAGGTTGGTTAAACCCTAATTGGGTGTTGTGGRGGTTAATTGGRGGTTTTGGTGGTAGTAATTGTAATTGTGTAATTGTATGATTGTATAGGAGGTGAATTCGTAGAGGAGCGTTTCTGAGCCTTGATTACTTGTGATGATTGCTATTCAGGTAGGGTTTCTCTACTCGGTTACTGATTTTGCATGTTGGTTTGATTATATTGTTTATTATGTTTGGATGTATGTGAAAGTTTCATATATACTGTTTTAGTCATACTAATATACTAATTAACATATTAACTAGTGAGATCTAGTGCATGCATAACTAAAAAGGAGATTAAAGAAGAAATTTGTAACCTTACGTATAACAAATTTCGGCTATTAGGGCACAACCAAAGTCACCTTCTTTGGTTGTTCTTGAGCTTAAATAAAATAGGATGATCCTCCTTGAGACCTCAAGTATTGAAGCCCTCTAAAGATGAGAACCCAAAACAAAACCTCCTTAAATCAAGTATACTAATTGAACTAGTTAGCATACAAGATAACCTTAAATCACAATTATCATTTTGTTACTACAATAGTAAGTGTTTCGGTTTGTATGTGTTATATGATGAACAAATAAATTTTTAGATCTTAATCTATTATTTTAGTGAGAATAAGAGAGGTTTTTGAGCATGCAAAAACCTAATAATATCAAGA
>VHZZ01007626.1:16694-28897 GCA_009801015.1 Silene noctiflora | reverse complement strand
TTATGATTATGGTTGGGATGAAATAACCGAGTTCTGGAACAGTGGAAGGGGGAGGGCGATGGTGGGGTTGTGGTAATGGTGGTCATGGTTCGCGGCTTGGTGGTGTCTGCAAGAGGGAGATCTGGCAAGGAGAGGGAGCTCTGGGTGGCGGCAGTAGGAGGGAGACGGCAGGCGGCAGTGGCAGTGAAAGGTCGGTCGTGGTGAGTCCAGATCTGGACAAAGAGGAAAACTGACGGTGGTGTGAGAGGCGGCTGGTTCTGATGGCGACGGTGAGTCGTGGTGGTTTAGGGTAAGTGTGGAAGATAAGGAGACGGTGGCGGCGTGAAGAGGAAGACCGACGAGGTGGTGGTAGGGTAGATATGGTGTGTTGTGTTGGTGGGTGAGTCATGGGAGTGGTGGCGTCTGGTTGTGGTGATGGAGGCGGAGATGAGTGGTGGTCGAGGGTGGAGTCGTGGTGGGTGCGTGGTGGTTGGTTGGTGAAGGTGGTGTGGTGGGAGATTTTTGGGGGTTTTTTTGGGGTTTTTTTTGTTTGGTTTCGTGGTATTTTATGAGAGGAAATGAGAGTAGTGAGTTATAGAGAGAGGAAGGGTATTATGATAATTTAAGAGGATGAATAATTAGTGAGGTAGATAATTGGGTTGAGGAGCTAATTAGAGTAGATTCATTTATGGCCATCCATTGAGATGCAATCTCATCCCTACATTCCCTTCATCCAAAGGCCCCTTATAAGGACTTAGGGACTCAATAGATGTAAGGGGCTTATAAGAACTCATCTGTCTTTCTCCATCTCTCTCTCTCTCTCTCTATATATATATATATATATATATATATATATATATCTATATATATATATATATATATATATATATATATATATATATATAATTTAGTAAATTAACTATTAATTACTAAATATAATTTAATTTTAATCACATTCAAATTTTAGTAGTCAATTATCAAATAATTGAATAATAAAATCTCTTGGCCCGAGTTCCAAACTCGTCTTATAAACATACTCACATGACTAATTCTTTAGTCACATTATTCAAGGGACTAATTAAATATATCTTAATATAAATAAWTAATTTATCCATTTGGGCATCATCCTATAGGTGTGACCGAAAGGGATCAGTTGAACACCGTCGTCAAACGAACGTTACGTCAAACTCTAGTCAGCCGAGAGTTATCGATGAACGTTGATCAACTGACAAATATAAAATAAATCCTTTATATTCCTTTTACGAGATTTATAATGTAGACGCACTATTGTGAAGGACATCTACTCCAACAGAGAGCATCTGTAATGCTCGCTTCCCACGTGCATCGAGGTCACTGGGATATTCTCCCGTGTCTTTGAATTTCATAATCGATGCATACCAAGGCTCGGTCTCATCTTTCTCAATTTCATAGATCTCATTGACATATGATGGTTACGTTCGACACACATTGGCATGCTATCTATGTGAAATAGGATGTTAACTAAAGCTGCCAACTTTGATAAGGCATCTGCAAAATGGTTTTTTTCTCTTGGTAGATGGACATAACGTATCTCATCGAAATACTTTTCCAACTCTTCTATCTTAGGCTGTTAAGGTGCTAGACTGTCACTTTTAATCTTCCATGACCCTGTCACTTGGTTAATGACCAAGGATGAGTCACCATGGACAAATAGCTTTTTTATATTCAAACCGATGGCATTGCACAAACCCAGTAGGCATGCTTCATATTCAGCTCCATTGTTGGTAACAAGGAAATCCAATTTGATCGACATGGGTACATGTATCCCTTTTGGTGAAATGAGGAGAATACCAACCCCGTACCCCATACTGCTTGAGGACCCATCAAAATAATGGTCCCACACTTCATCTTCGATGTGTACCACATTCTCATCTGGAAACGACCAGGTGTCCGTAACACCATCTTCTTCAATTGGGTTATCAGCGAGGAAATCAGCGACAACCCTTCCCCTTTATAGCTTTCAATGGTACGTATTTAAGGTCAAACTCAGACAACATGAGAGTTCACCTTGACATTCTGCCGTTTAGCACTGGTTTTTCAAACAAGTACTTAATTGGGTCCATTCTGGAGTATACACTAACGCTGTAACAGAGCATATAATGCCTTACTTTCTTCGTTGCCCAGACTAGGGCTAGGCATGTCTTTTCCACTGTCGTGTATTTTGTTTCGTATTCTAGAAACTTCTGACTGATGTAATAAATAGCCCTTTCCTCTTTTTCCACGGTTTGAGCTAGCATTGCCCCTATCGCAGTATCTGTTACTATTAGATACAAGGATAGTGGCAATCCAGCCACATGTGGACTAAGCACAAGTGGAGCAGACATAATTTCCTTAATCTTATCAAACGCAGCTTGGCACTGATCATCCCATACTTTATGTTCTCCAAGCTTCAGTTTCTTGAAGATCGGCTCGCATATCATTGTTAATTTTGCAACGAACCGGCTTATGTATTGAACTTGGCCCAAGAAACCTCAAATTTCTTTCTCGGTTTTGGGACGGGGCATTTCCATAATGGCCTTAATTTTCATAGGATCCACTTCAATACCACGATGGCTAACGATGTGACCCAGAAGCTTGCTAGAAATGACCCCGAAAGCGCATTTTTGGGGGTTTAGTCTCATGTTGTACTTCCTTAATCTTTCAAAGAATTTTCGCAATGCCCCAAGGTGGCCATCACGTTCTTTCGATTTTACGATCATGTCATCGACATAGACCTCTACCTCCTTATGTATCATATCATGTAGCAACGTCGTTGCTGTTCTTTAGTACGTTTCTCCAGCATTTATCAATCCGAAGGGCGTCAATATATAATAATAGGTTCCCCATTGTGTAGTAAATGCGGTTTTGTGCATGTGTTCCTCGGCCATCTTAATCTGATTATAACCAGCATACCCATATATGAAAGATAATAAGGCATGATTCGCGGTGTTGTCAACCAAGATATCGATATGAGGTAACGGAAAATCGTCTTTTGGGCTTGCCCTATTCAAATCACGGATGTCAACGCGCACTCGCACTTTCCCGTCTTTCTTAGATACTGGTACTACATTGGCTACCCAATCAGAATATTCGGATAATTTGATAAATCCGGCTTTGAACTGCTTATCAATCTCTCCCTTGACTTTCAAAGACCACTCGGTACGCATTCTACGTAGCTTTTGTTTGACTGGCTTAAACCCTGGCTTGATCGGAATTTTGTGTTCTGCAATTTTCCTATCAATCCCTGACATGTCTTTGTAAGACCATGCAAAAATGTCTTTAAACTCATTCAGCAAATCAATAAACCCTTGTTTCTTTGTAAGATCTAAAGTGGTCCCTACTTTAAGCTCTTGGGGTTCTAGGATGGTTCCTACATTGATGATTTCAATATCTTCGATCACAGAATTTCTTTGGTCGTATTCTTCCAACCCTTTAACCAAATGTGGAGGTGTTTTTATCTCCTCCTCTTCCTCTCTTTCTTCTTCAACCTATTTATTTTCGGCCTCATTCTCAAAATCACTATTAAAACAATTATTTTCAAAAATGGAATTGCAATGTAAATGAGGCGAGTCGTTAGCAAACTGGTTCAACTTATTATTAATTTGAAATTGCGTTAAATGCGCTAACATTTGGGCCAACTGATCAGAGGTCAGTGGCGGAATTGGTGCGGTATTCGGGACATGCCCCGAAATACCAGAAGTAGGGGAAGGTACATTAAAAGGAAAGACTGGGGGAGGGTTATCTTCGACACTTGACTCCTTAGACATAAACCAAGAACTCTTATCAGACTCGGACTCGGACTCAGCCTCAGAATCATCGTCAGGCTTGAGCATTTCTCCTTCTCCTGTAGTCAGTTTAAAGAGCAACCCTCTGTTGTCGGTCCATTTGACGGTTTTCCTCCATCCCAAGATAGTCCCTTTAGGATCTACATCAGTGATGAGGGTATATGGATCGAATCTATCGCTTCGAAGGATCATGCTAACCAAGTCTTCGTTTGGTTCTACCGTTCTTCTTTTCTCCAAAGAGGAGTCACATTGCCTTCCCGTCTTTGACTGGAATAGGTTGGGCTTTCTCTGGCATCACGGTTAGTACGTCATCGGGGATATAACAGCAATCCTAGAATATTTCAATTCCGGGAACCATTTTCTTATTTTTCTTGTCGAAAATAGGTTCGGGAAAGTCCACACAAATTCATGTTTCCCAGCCTTCACGAAATATCCTTTTAGTATCAATGGATATGGTTTTATTTCGATTTCCCGGTCCGTAACCGGCTTTTTCTTCTTTATCAAGAAGTCTTCATTGGTAAGCTCATATCCCAACCCGAACGTCGTTCCTTTTGGGACAGCTGGCTTTAGTGCGAAGGTGTCCTCTTTCTGAGGGTACAAAGAGAAGCCAAAATATTTTCCAGTCTTGAAGATTGTCTCACAAACATGACTTCCTATATACAAGTCCATGTTTTCCAGCTCGAGATAAGACTCGATCATTATTATAACCTCGAATCCACAAGTATCATTACTGGTATCAAGAGTAACTTCTGAGGTTAATTCTCCTCCAGTTACTACGATAGGTGTAGCATTAATGGTAATGGTCTCCCCTTTGAGAGGAATCTTGATTTTTCGATGGAGAGTGGAGGACACGGCCTTTATTCCGTGGATCAATGGCCTTCCTAATAGTAGGTTAAAAGACAAGGCCACATCAGTGACCTAGAATTTGATCTTTCTTTCAATGAGCCCAGTTCGAATCACTAAATCAACAATCCCGGTTACTCTGCGGATCGTTCCATCAAAAGCTCGAACTGTTATAGTAGTTGGAACAAAGTCTTTTTTATCTAGGCCCGAAACATGAGTTGTTCTCAATGGTAAGACATTGACTGCTGACCCGTCATCGACAAGGGTCATAGGGATGTGTTTATGGAGACATGTTATAACAATGAACATGGCCAACCCATGTTTGGGCTCTATTGGGGGCAAATCTTCATCGGAAAAAGTCACGACATTAGTAAGCTGTGGTTGATTATGAGCAACATAGGTAACCATATCACTTGGAATAACATCTCAGGATACGGTTATACTCATTAGAGCTTGCAATAAGGCCTGTCGATGTTCGAATGAGCTTAAAATGAGCTTCCAAATAGAGACGTCAGCCTTAATCTTTTGTAGCTGCTTAACAAGGAGAGCCTCTTGGGCCTGCCCCTCATTAAAGGCCTCGATCAAGATAGGTTATTTAGCCTTTAAGGTTGAACCATGGATAGATTTTTTAACCCGGAATGGGCGACCCGATCGTGTCAAGTGATTGGACTCGAGAGCTTCTTTTCTTAGTTTCAAGACTTCGTCCTGAATAAATAGGACAACTGCACCCTTTTCAAGGTATACATCATCTTTATCATCAGCCCAGATACCATTGATTTTATTGGCACTCCTAAGATTATAGGGAGTACAGTCAACAGCGAAACCCCTAATTTGAACTTCGTTCTCTTGATTTGGGAGATACTTGAAACAATCAACAAACTGTTCACCCACAAAGAAACTGTTTAGGCGGAAAACGGGTCGGATTAAATGAGTCATATCAATAATATCTTCGATAAACACCCCATTTGCATGATTCCCAAATGGATTTGTAACATTATTGGGCTTCGCAGTTGGGATTGGAAGTGTTCCACTCCCAATCATATCTTGAATCTCATGTTTGAGACGGTAGCATTTTTCCGTGTCTTTTTTTTTCATGCCCTTTCCCTTGATGGTAGGCACAATATGCATCTGGCTTGTACCACTTGGCCCGTTGTTCCAACTGTGGTTCAGGAGTTGGGCCAATGAGTTTTAATTCCCTTGGGCCATAAGCCTCTATAAGGCATATGTATAAGTACACCCAATGTCAGTGAACACTATTGGGGTAGAGCGTTGTGGCTTTTTGGAAGTTCCTCTCAAGAAGTTGACAGCTTGAATGTGGTTGGAACTAGCAGGAGTTTTTGATTTAGAAGAAGAGGCCCCAGGTATCCCTTGGGGTTAGCAACTTCCATAACACGGAGGTCATCTTCGATTTTCCTACCGATTCGGGTCAGATCCTTGAATGTGCTAAAGTTTTGGTACTTCAGCTTGTTACAATAGGCAGGTTAAAGGTTTTTCACGAACTTGTCGACCATATCCACTTTGTCGGGAATTTTGGTCAATTTCACGCTTTTAACCTGCCAACGAGCCAAGATATCAGTGAAGCCCTCTTTCTCCTTTTGGGTCAGAACCTCGAGAGAATTATCATTGTTGTTTAGATCTCAGCATTATCAGCATAATGCCTACAGAATTCAGTAGTTAGATCTTCGAACATAATATCGTTCTTCAGATCCAGGTTATAGAACCATGCCCTTGGATGTTCCTCTAAAGACTGGGCAAACATGGAAGTTAACATGCTTACAGGCACGCTTTTCAAAGAAAGGTGTTCCTTGTAGGACCTAATGTGCTGGAGAGGGTTTTCAGTTTCCTTAAATTTAGGTATATCTGTGGGAACAAAGTTTTTGGGAAGTTCATCCTGGACCAGAGCATAGGCCCTGGCATTTTCATAATGGATGCCCTATCCTTGAGAGAGCTTAAGTTGGTCTTCAACGAGCTTGAATTGCCTTACAAACTCAGAAATTTCTGGGGTGGTGGTTTCAAGGACCTCCCCACCAATCTTAGTCTCAATTGCAGTTAACCGAGCCATAAGCTTTTCCAAAGTCTCACTTATCTTAGTCACAAGCGCTTTAGTTGTAATTTTCCTAGTCCGGACTGGCTTTCTACAAAGAAACCCCGAAAAAAATCAAAATCCGAATCAAACTCCTGCACAAATAAGGACTCGACTCACAAACTAGACCTTTGACTCAGACTTGACTCAAAGACAGACTTAGACCCGGGAAATGAGCTAAGTGGCTCATTTGTAGGGGTCACACGTGTGGGAGGGGGTCTTAGACCTAACTAGGACTATGACTCAACCCAACTGACTCTTGACTTAGACATGACGTTGACTTGGTGTGACTAAACCGTGGTTGAACCAAACATGGCTCATAGGTTCGAAAAAAGACGCCCCATAGTGTCCTAAATAGGGCATTTTGTGGTTTTACTTTGACCAAATGGTCAACATACATGACTTGGACCCAAGAGGTGACTTGGGTAACCCGCTAGGGTTCTGTTTTGCTAGACAAAAGGTTCACTTAAACCATAGACAAGACCAATGACAAGGCGGTCGCACACCTATCAAAGATAAATTACTCTAGACTTGGCTAACAAATGAATGTAGTAAGGTAGGGGTCGAACCACAAGGAAGCGGGGGTTGCTTAATGAAAAGCTATGGTTAGATTTCTATCAAGGTCGGTTTACTTTTTTTTTTTTTTGAGATTGATGAATTCAATGATAAATAAGATGATGAATAAACAATAATAATTAAAAGAGTCTAGGGGTGTCGAGTCACACATGCATAACAATACGTTTCATGTTAAACTAGAAATGCATAATGAAGATAAATGTTTAGGTCTATTGACAACCATATCTCGGCCTCATTGTCGACCATAAAACGGGTTGACGTGCTAACTAACGACATTCGGAAGCCACGAAATTCAAGAAATTCCAAAGTTTCGCCCCAATCATGTAGAAGACACTCCCATTACTCAAGTTTAGAGCCAATTTACGGGTCTCAAAATCCATGCCATCAAGCACGAGATGATCCAAGGGAGATAAGACTATTGCGAAAGTAGTAGAACCGGTCAAGATAGTCATGAAAAGGCTCCTCTTTGAGTTGTGGGACGAATCCGTTCATCATTATGAAAGGCCAAGGTGAAGCTTAATTACCTACAAAAATAGGTACTAAAACTACAAGGAAACCGTGAGAACGGTCCCAAGGAACAAGTGTTCCTCAAGACAAATAAAAACTAGATAGAAATCAACAAATCAAAATGCAAAGAAACCGTCTCCCGGCAACGGCGCCAAAATTTGACAAGGCGGTCGCACACCTATCGAAGATAAATTACCCTAGAGTTGGCTAACAAATGAATGTAGTAAGGTAGGGGTAGAACTATAAGGAAACGATAATTGCTTAATGAAAAGCTATGGTTAGATTTCTATCAAGGTCGGTTTACTTTTTTTTTTTTTTTGAGATTGGTGAATGCAATGATAAATGGAATGATAAATAAACAATAATAATTAAAAGAGTCTAGGGGTTTCGGGTCACACATGCATCGTAATACGATTCATGTTAAAATAGAAATGCATAATAAAGATAAATGTTCGGGAGTGAAATATGGTTTGAAGGTTCGAAAGTATTGGACCTAAAATTTCAAAAAAAAGAGTAGAATAGACAGTTTCTTTTCGAAAAAAGATAGGCTTTGATAAAAGTTTGATTTTGAAAATATGACTCGGGAATCACATAGCACTTAGTCATTCACATTTTAGGGATGCAATGCATGAGCCTAGAATCTTCTAAGTCTCGGCCGGTCCTTTAAAATGGGTCTATGCCAATGGCCCCACGTTGTTAGGTAATTGACAAACCCACCATATGTCAGTAACAAAATGGTGAGTTGAAGTTGCTGACCTCGGTGGAACCACTTGATACTTAAATCGGGCATAGTGAACGTCATTCTACTATCTAGTTAGTAATATTATGAATTTTGGGCTAATCTTGGGTGCCACCAAGAGGAGGTTTCCTACTATGGAAACTTGAAGATTGGAGGATCATCCTTGAGTATTTTAGCACAAGAACAACACAAGGAAGGAGTCCTTGTGTTGTGCCCATAACTTTCTTAAGCGATGTAAGGATAAACCTCTTTTTATCTATTTTTAGCCATCTTATAATCATGCATGTAACTAGATCTTTAAAAACTAAATTAACAAGTAATTTGGTAACTAATTAGAGGTGTCTAAATAGGGGTCTAGTACCTTCAAGTGTGTGGATGAGGGAAATCGCCCATGCGATGTTTTTTATTTCATAAAAACATTTCCCTTTTCAAAGAGAGAGTCGCCACTAAATTTTAGGTGAAATTTAGAATCCAAATTTAGAGAAAATGAGTTCGTCTGAGATTACGTGTTAGGAAGTCAAATTAAATTCTTTAATAAAACACCCAACCCCGCTCGTTACAATAACGGTCTCTGTTGAGCAAAACAATGGCTATTTGGCTATTTATCACATGAGAATATGAAATCGTTGGTTTAAGCCCTAACATGTGACATTAACTCTATGTCGATTTAAATGCACATTTAACTTGTCAAGTTATTTTAGCATATGAAGTTCACTAAGACTATTCTAGTAAAAATAAACATTCAAGAGGAAGGGAAAAGAAGTAAACTTACTGTTGCGGCGATGCATTAATTGTTAGTTCATAGCAATAATTGTAATAAAGTTAATAAAAAAATTAAACATACAATATCACAAACAAAAGAGACAAAGAAAGGCCTCTTGGCTGAGACACCCACAGACGGTCGAATGGCCAAATTGGTTCATGCATGCCCTATTCTAGGGTGAGTCGGATTCTTATCATGTGATGAAAAATATCATGCAATTGCAATAAATTAAATATAGCATACAAGCATATGATTCAAATAAAAACAATTGACAAATTCTAAGTCGAAAGAAGAAGAATGGCACACGGCCTAAGGCACAAAATACACGACCAAACATATGACCCAAATTGGATTTCTAATCATGTGAATTGCTACAATAATTACAACATATTAATATTATTTCATAATTAAAACATGTAATAAGAAATTAAACAATCCAAAAAGACAAATATAAACATTCTATTTAGATATTCAAATTAAACATATGAAAATAAGCCAGAAAATATATACAAACAAATCCTAGGTTAATTACATGCTTTATTGAATTGCAAATTGTTAAAATCGAGTTAGAAAAACGAATTTGGAAGAGGAAAATGGGACGCGTGTCACACGACCCTAGGAGGTCGAAAGTTTCTTCCTTTTAGATCTTATTTACGTCATCAAATGTTAATAAGACAGTGTTAAGCATGCGGTCTTATACTAGCGAGAAAAAGGTGATATAAAAGATGAATTGATTTAATTAAATAGAATCGTTTATTCAAGGTAATTTACAGATTAGGTTAATGTATGACCTATATGTCTAATGAACTCGTATGTATGATCTATTTGTCTAATTAATTAAATTATACGTCCAAAATAGTCAGAAACGTGTGATGGCCGAATGAATAGAGAATGATTGGAACTCCATTTCATCGATTTGCAATTCAAACTAAACTCATTTATTGCAGCCCTCTTACAAACACAAGGATATGTAAATGAATGGAACCACTTTGATCACTTCAGACGAATTATAGGGTTCCATCTAAGTCAACGCAGGTGTTTATAATGGTACTTTAACTTATACTCATAACTAAAACTAAGTTTGATTTAATAAACACAAATAAAACAATAAAAACAATCCTCTATATACTAAAAGATTAACAAAGTTATGATTTTTCCCGCTCAAGTTTTCCCTCTAAATATTCACCTTCTATTAGTGGTCCCCACTCTCATTAATTGATTTCATAATTCAATTTTTATTTATATGCCATAAATAAATAAAATCATCTTCTTATGATTTTATCTCATAATTCTCTTACGATTCCCTTCAAATGATTCTATCCAAATAAAGAAACAAGTAAAACTTTATTTCTTTAAACTATTATTTTTCATTAAAATATAATTTTATAATTAAACTTTAATTTTATAATTAAATTCAAAATTATGATTTTTCATTAAAATAATATAAAATTGATGTTAAACTATAAACTATAAGTTGGTAAATTTTTCGTTAAATGCAATACTTATAAATTTAGAGAATAACTTGACATATATTTACCATTAACTTTGTGACAAAAACTTTAATTAAAATAATTGGAGAATATTTATAAAATAAAATCCTTTATTTTATGGTAAAAAAAATATAGATTTCATAAAATACACCTTTCATAGCTTTAGTTTTTCTTATAAATAACACCCTAAAAAATAAATACTCTATATATACCGCGCATTGCGCGGGATCTATACTAGTAAATAAAGTACATAAATAAAAAAACGATAAAAACGAGAATAAAAGGGAAAAGGGAGGTATTTGACGGGATTTCTATAACGAGAATAAAAACGATAAAACCAATATGATTCATCGACAACGTCCATTTTACATCGTAAAACGAACTCAAATAATGATATGACCAACTTTGAACTACATGTTGTCCTATCATCATCGGGTGTTTGACGGGATTTCTATAAATGCTAGTATCGACAGATACAGGTATCTACAAAGTGGTATCGGAGCTTTGTTGTCGCATGCATGTCGATTTTTGACATTTTTATCGAGTTATAAGATGACTCTATAAAATTGGAATTTTTGTGTAAAAAGTTGTTTGGCACAAAAATTTTGGTTGCATATTTACAATCTGACCTAAAAATGATTTTGGTCAAATTTGTTTAATTATGGAATTTTATTGCTAATTAATTGATTTTTTCGTCTTAAAACCGTCTTAATATGCATCATATTGGTTAATAGTTAACTAAAAATTGTTGCATGTTAATTTTGGCTATGAATTTTTGTATATTCACACATTCATAATTTACTTTGAGTAAGTGAAAATTAGAAAATTAATTTGATTAATTTTGCATGATTATTGATTTTTAATAGTTAAAAGTTAATAAAAGGCGATTATATTTGTTAAAATCATTAAAATTAATTTTATTGCATGAGAAATTTATCTAATGTTACTTGCATGTATTATAAATTATATGTAAATTTCAAAAATTAATTTGATTAATTTTTGCATGTTTATTGGTTTTTATGTGATAAAACCGATAAAAGGTAACCATATTTTTTCTCAATTTTTAATAAGATATTTTTGGTAAAAAATTTTATTTTTTGGGTTCTGTAAAATGTTAAAGAATATTAGAAATTTTTTATTTTGTAAATTTATTAATTTTATATTTAGTTTAGAATTAAATCGTAAAAGTTGCGAAAACGTATTTTAAATTCTGTATTTGATACAAAATAAATATTTTGGAATATTTCTTGAACTTTTGAGTTCCTGTAAATGTTCCAGAATATACAATTTTTTTTTTCAAAGTTTTATTATTTATTTTGGATTTATTTCATAAATGTTATGTCTAAATATGTTTTAATTAGCAATAATTCATAAAAAGTTATGAAATCATCAATAAATTAGTGAAGACTAATTTTTGAGT
>VHZZ01007622.1:57106-70981 GCA_009801015.1 Silene noctiflora | reverse complement strand
ACAGTGTAATCGTTAAATACTTTATTTAAGTTGTTTCATTATTGTCTTATGATTATCATTGCCTCGGGAAACCGAGATGGTAGCATCTTCATACTAAGGTGGCCTTGGTAAGGCACTTAGGAATATGGGGGTGTTACACACACCATCAACTTCATCCCAAATAGACTAGATTTTAGTGAAAGCCATAACAATATTATCACTCCCTTGAGAGAAATCATTCAATTTCTGATGAACACCATATAATTGAGCGCCATTAGATTGCCCAAACCGAGCTTCTAATTCTTCCCAATCTTCTTGTGCTGTGTTGCAATACAAGACAGAATCACCAATCTCAGGAGTTAAGGAATTAAGAATCTAAGAAAAAACGATGTCGTTACACCGTTGCCAATTCTTGGCAGTAGCAGAAGTTGCAGCAGGCTGTGGAATGCTACCATCAATGAAGCCTATTTTGTTCTTTGCAGAAAGAGCAATAAGTATACCACGCCTCCAGTTACCAAAACCAGTACCCCCAAAAGGAGTATTAACCAATTTAATCCCAGGAATATCAGTGTTATGAACATAGTGCGGATCATCAACAATGATAGTATTGTTAGTTGAAGTTTCTGACATTGTTGTTGAGTAAGAGAAGAAAAGGTTTGAAGATAAAAATAAAAATAATGAATCTTGGATGAAGATATGAAGATGAGTTTGAAGATGTGAAGAAGAAGGATGAAGATACGAAGAAAGAAGAAAGAAAAAGAAGTATGGAAGCGAAAAAAGGATCAAACTAATCTGATACCATGATAGAATCTAAACATAAGACTTTTGAGAGAATATTATTAATTGTGAATTATGTGTTGTATCTTAMAATGAGCATATAGCTTTCCTTATATAGCTTTCCTTATATGGAGCTGATCCGAATCTGAAAGTTGCGGACCTAATTGACTATGATAATGCGTGCTGAAATTTGGATGTCGTTCAGGCTGTTATGACGGCTGAAGATGCGGCTCTTGTGCTCCAACTCCCATTGAGTGTTCGACTGCCTGGTGATGAATTGTTCTGGTGGCCAACAAGGGATGGTTGTTATACGGTGAAGTCGGGATATTGGCTTGGAAGGAGGGGTGGTGGCCTGCCGGTTGGTAATGTGGGTGGCTCGTCTTTYGGGAAGCTTATTTGGAATCTTAAGGTACTCCCCCAAACTGTCTCATTTTCTTTGGAGGATTTGTGCGAATATTTTACCAGTGAAGAAAAGCTTGTTTGGCCGACATTGCGCTCCCAATCCGAGTTGTAATTTCTGTGATGAAGAGGAATGTTGTGACCATGCTATCTTTCGATGCGAGTGGGCTAKGCGCCATTGGACTGCTAGTGGTTTTGGGGAGCTCGTGGAGGCTGCCCCAAGTGATTCCTGCTTGGCTCGAATGGAATGGGTGGTCCAAAAGCTGAGTGAGGCGGAGCGAGGACGTTTTCTGGCTGTTGCTTGGTCAGTTTGGGCCATTCGAAATCAGCGCCTGTTTGATGAATCTCCCCTTCCTGCGGAGGTTGTTTGTTCGGGGTTTGTCAAGATGGTGGCTGACTATCAAGGCTATGCTGATCGTGTTTTCAATAGGCCGCATTTGGTGACGGAGGTGGGGAGATCTTCTTGGTCGCCCCCGGTAGCTGGTGTTGTTAAGGTGAATGTCGACGCTCACATGGCTGGGAATGGGATGGTGGATCTGGGGATTGTGGTGCGGGATTCGACAGGTAGAGTGTTGTGTGTTGGTTGTAGGAGGGTTGTGGCGGAGTGGGATGTCGCAGTTGCGGAGACAAAAGAAGCTATTTTTGGCCTCATGGTAGCGCATGAATTGGGTTTCTCGGATATTACTCTCGAAAGTCATGCTTTAAGCTTGGTTATGGCAGTGCGGAATGGAGCCGAAGCGAGGACACCGTGTGGCCTGTGCATTGATGATTTACGTCTTTATTTGAGTCTCTTTTCATCTAGTAATATTTGTCATGTCAAACGTGAGGGTAATACTGTAGCACATTGCATTGCTAGGTTAAATGAGTTTGAGGGGACTGAGATTGTTCTTGTAAGGGACTTCCCGCAAGTTGTTATTTCCCTTGCGGATTTCGATTTAATATAAAATCCCCGACCCATGTTTACTTCAAAAAAAAAAAAAAAAAAAACTACTAACTGATTTTGTAACCAACTCTAACTAACTTTGTGAGTATATATTGTGAGTATATATTCCAATAAAAACATGTTAAATGTAAGAGAATACCCCCACTTATTAGACTGCTGACTTCCACTCTTATAATAAATATAGAATTTTTTTTTTGAAGACATAATAAATATAGAGTTAAATATTGAATTAAGCATTATCACAATTATTAGTTCATGTTCATATATACTGTGATTCTCATTTGTCGTCTTTGTAATCATACACTACACTCACTCTCAACTCTTCATCTTAGCTTCCCCTCTTCCTTGAAATTGTCTTCATACTATGGCTATCATTTGCGATCATCATCATCATCTTGTTGTCTTAATTAATAGTCCTTCTATCATCTTCTCCAAGTAACTAATTTACATTGTTCTCTATCATTTGCTTTAAAATTTATAATATAAAAAAAAACATGAGTATTACATTAGTTCTTGACAATTGCAATACAATTACAAAACTAAGTACCCTAATTACATAATCTGGACAAAAAAAACTATCGATAATCTGATAAAATAAAAGGAAGTGTCTTAGTTGAATTCAATAAGAAGTCATTCACATTGTTGGAGTTACAAGATAACAAGTACGGAGTATATCATTACTCAACTCAACAAGATTGATAGAGAGATTAGACTCTAGAAGAAAGAAAGAGGGAGAGGGACAAATAGAAGATAGAATGAAAGATAAAGAATAAGGAAATAGGTACAAGAGAGAAGGAAAGAGATAGAAGAAAGAAATAAGGGTAGGGTATTTTCGTCACAAATTATGGGATCTTATAGGGAAAATTTAAAATTTGACGGAATATTACATTTCTTTTTTTCGGAATTAGATAAAGATAAGTGTTTTATAATGGTGTAGAATATAAAAAGAGTTGTATAAGGGTGTAACTTTAGAAAAGTGGGTTTTATAAGAGGGTAAAGATAAATTTATCCTAACTATAAAAATATATTTTATTAGATTTAGACAACGTGTCCCGTGTCGCGGCGTGTTCTTGTCCGTTTTGGTACTGCCTAGTTTGCATATTTTTGATATCAAAATAATGTTTAAGGTAGGAGTAGACGGATTCTCGAAAAAAGGTCAATATTACATTTTTATGACCGATAAGTGATCGTTAATAAGCATAAAAAATGGTCGGAATCCTCAAATTTCCGACCCATCAAGCGGTCTCTATAGGTCTATTTTGACCGACTTTTAGCCGCACAAGGGAAAAACTTATTCGTCTAATTCTATTTTTCAACCGAAAAAGTCGGTCGAAAATGGTCAAAGTTGGACGGATACAATTCTGACCGTTTCTCGGCGACTTATTGGATCAACTATAGGGTCGGAAAATGAGAAAAACCGTCGTAAAAGGATATTCCAACCTATTATTAGTCAGTTCCGACCCCTTTAGGCAGTCAGACAATGCCTTCCTTGTAGTGATTTAATCCACACACCTAGATGCTTTTTTTTTTTTTTTTTTTTTTTTTTTTTTTTTTTTTGTCGACGATTATCATAGAGAGAGGCTAGACAAGGAGATAAAAGTTATTGTGGCAATGAAGCGAACAAGATTTGATTGTTTACCTTGCCTATACATACAATGTAGAAGTATGCAATCCTTTGAATACGATTATCTTTCATTAATTGTATATAAGTTATATAACATAATATTGATCATACTGAATTGGTGATTATCTTTCATTATTAAGTGTATATAAATCATACAATATAA
The DNA here is from genome assembly GCA_009801015.1 of Silene noctiflora. NCBI lineage: Eukaryota > Viridiplantae > Streptophyta > Magnoliopsida > Caryophyllales > Caryophyllaceae > Silene > Silene noctiflora. The sequence continues at coordinate 67,096 of VHZZ01007622.1, read as the reverse complement.
CATTTACCATACCTACTAAACTAGATACAGAATGAAATATTTTACATATATTTACTTTTATATATGATATGATCTACGGACAACTTGAACAATATCTACTGATATTATTTATTCAAAATTCTACATATAACATATGTTCTCCACATTAATTCAACTCCATTGTTAAATTTAGCCATTTTCCAGATAATTGTTGGAAAAATAGAAGAAGCCAAAAGATATTTATCCTCCTAAAAATGACATTCATCTAATTCAGTCTAAGCAAAACATATAAATAGTTGAAGCATAATAAATTTTCCCAGGATATAATCTAGAGGTAATCATCTCAAACATTTACTGTAATTTATGCAAGTGAATTTTATATGTTTCTTTTTTGTTTTTGGAATAGATGATAAGTTCTTAGTTGTCGGATGGAACTTGGTAATTCTCTAACCATTTTTCTTAAATTATGAATGAGAAAATGTTTTTATTGATCATAAAACAGAAAGCTATTACATGATTATTATAGCTTATAGGTTTATGTAATCTGGAAAATACAGTGAAAAATCCATTAGGAAGATTGTACTGCTTGTGGAATTTGATAATTAGAACAAGATTCAGGTATCGGCTCTAACTTGCTGCATGCATGGCTTTGTATCTCATAAAAGTTTACGTATAGTAACATGTCTTTCATATTATCTTTGTTAGATTATTCTCTCCAATATTTCTCACATTATTCTTCTTCATTTTTATTTCTTATGCATTTTATTTAAATTTATAAAAGGCTTCATTTTAAAATTAAATTATGTCATCATCAACAATTACATGTCATATACAAAAATCATTTAGCTAAAGCAACAAAGTCCTATGAACAAAAGGTTTATTAAAACATGATATGTAAATACATTTCCATTATTTGTCTTCAAGTTAAGGCAAAAAATAGGGTTGATTACAATATGATTTAATCCCATAATAATAGGTATGTAGTGTTAGATTTTCTTTACCTATAAAATTTCTAAGGACATCAATAACTAATAGCGGCATGTTTAAGCATGCATATTCTTAAATGCATTAAGGCATAAAGAAAAAATAATTATAAATATAATCATATCATACCATTATTTCGACAAATTATATTTTGTGTTTAAATTCTTTCTTTGTAGGTAAAAATTAATATTATCTACTTAAAATTGGATATTACAAGTATAATCTTCATCTTGATATTGCTTTGACCGTGATATTCTATTTATATATGTTTTTTGTAGATTAAAATATTATTTTGTGAAAGAGTTTTTAATAAAAAAAATATGAGTGTGTATATATAAAATATGAAGGTATTAGTAGTATTTGTTCCAAAGAAATAAAAAGTTATATGACCTATATCTCATTAGAATAACTAGGTAAACCTATTGACGGCTCTTACAATATTTGCTTTTAGTTTTGCATAAGACAAGATGATTATAAAATGATACTCCCTCCGTCCCGGTCATTTGTTGTCCTTTTCCATTTTGGGGTGTCTCAGTCATTTGTTGTCCTTTCTATTTTAGGATTGCATTTGATGAGTAATTTGATCTTTCACTTTCAATTTTAGTCTACTTGTCATGTTATAATTGGCTCCCTCCTCTTTCATTGGTCTTTGTGCCAAAACCAAAGGACAACAAATGACCGGGACGGAGGGAGTATATAATTATTTTAAATAAAATAAAATTATTTTATTAAAATTTAATTTACGGGCAGCTATATTACTCCCTCCACATTTTAATATTCTTCCCATTTCTCCATTATTTGTGAGGAGTATTTTAATAAAATGGGAAGAACATTAAAATATGAAGGGAGTATCTTATTAATTAAATTTGAAGATGACAAGTACTAACAAATAGGATAAGTGGCAAACACAAACAATTGTGTTTTTACATTTATATCTTCTCCTTTTAATATGAAAGGGGTGAATGAATACAATTATCGTTACTTTATTGTCTATTGCCAGGATACTTGCTAGAAAATTTAAAAAATGGAAAGTAAAAAAACTGGCAACTGGAGGAGCTACTTCATAATACTTCTGATCACATACGAAGTCCAACTGTTATTTTATGTCGGACGTTGTTACGGGTTTAACAGGTATATGTATTTCAACTTTATGACGAAAAGATTATTATATCAAGTTATATTTCTCTAAAACATAAAAAACAAATGGGTTAGGAATCTAAACTTGAGTTTCTACTTAATTATTTTTAGTGGATCACCCGCCAATTACTTAAATGGGTTAGGATTTAAGAACTTTAGCTATACGCAAACCCAACTCGTTTCAAATTAATATTTGCAACACAAAATTAATCAAACTTGTAAAATTCACAAACTTAAGCATTATATATAATAAAGAAATTATTTGTTTTTCGTGCTATAAGACTTCAACCTTGATCATGCCAAACTAAACTACATGGTGTACTCATGTTAGCCAATTACTTAAACGGATTACAAATAGACCTATCAAAACGGGACCTGTATACTCGTTCGGGCTCAATTTTTCAAGGTCATTGACCCGTAAATTTTGATTTGCGATCCAATTGACCAAAAGCCAAAATGACTCGTTAGGGTCGTAATTCAACTCGCGCCGTTTGACACGATGAGTTAAAACTAAATCAACAGTATTACTAAAATAATAATATTTTAATACTACATTTGAATAATAAATAGAAAATATTTTACATTAAAAATTTAATTTTATATCAATTTTATATAGTTTCTATACAACTCTATAAAATTTAATAATAAAAAATCATTAAAAAAAATTTATTCTTAATAAATGGTTTAATAAAAGTACGATAAATAATTAATATAATTAAATTATTAATATTAAATATTATGTAGTTTTAAAAGTGTGTTTTTTTAGCTTACAAATGTTAAAATAAATTAAAATACACCCAAAACGTTTTTCGACCTGTATTCAAGCCATAACTCGACCCGAGACCCATATGACTGACTTGTAATTACTCAGACTTGTTTTCAAACATAGCTGTATTTTGACCCGACCCACCCAAATCACCCGACCCGTTTGACAAGTATAGTTACAAACTATTCTAACACGTTAATATTCGTGTCGAGCTCTACATGTCTTTTCAGGTCGTGTTAATGTTTATCATCTTTAATTTCTCCATTTCATCCATTTCTCCTTGATAAATAGACAACATAAAAACATATCCCTTCCTCCTTGAGTCCATGAGTCCTCTTTAGAACCTTTGGATTGAGGAAAAGGAAGGCTGAGATTGAAACAAAAAAAAGAGATAATTAATGGTTAATTAATGACTCTCTCTCACTACCCTCCCTAATTTACATTAATCAAACACTAATACACTATATATAATTTATTTTCGCATCTCCTTCTCTCCCATCTCACACATTTATCATTATTTCATCTCTCTAAAACCCAAAAATTTTAAAAAAAAAAACCCAAAAATAATTCCCACTGAAATCCACCACCACTGCAATAACACCACCCGCCACCCACAACAACCACCCGACCTCCCTCTCTATCCCATCCCACCAAGAACACCACCAGACCTGCACGACCGTCACCCACCACCACTGCCCGACACCATGGCAGCCACCATACCACCACTGCCCGACACTCACCCATAACCACTGCCCGACCCTCACCCTCACCCTCACCCACCACCACTGCCCGACACCTCCCTCCCCTTCTCCTTTTTTTTCAGATCTGAGCCCCCATCACCACACGACCACCTCCACCACTACCACCAAACACTGCAGTGACGACAACAACAACGATGGTCACCACCACCAGATCTCCCTCCTTCCTCACCGCCACCACCATAACTGTCCTCTCCCTCCACTTTCCTCCTTCCTCAGCCTCCCTCCTTCACCACCAGATCTGCCGCCTCCCTCCTTCACCACTATTTATCATTTTTTTTAAGTGTTGTTGATGATGTCTCTTTCTCCTCCTTATTTCTTCTTCTTTATTGGTTTTTGGTTTTGTTGTGTGGTGACTACAAACAAATACTTCAGATTTGTTGGTTTTCTTTTATTTTTTTGGTTTTGTTGGTAAATAGAATGAATAGTAAGCAGTTTTTGTTTAGATTTGTTTTTTTTTTTTTAATTTTTTTAGATTTCTTATTTGAAATATCTTACTTATATAGATTTTTTTTTTTTTAGATTTCACATTAAAATCTTGTCTGGTTATTTATTTATTTTCAAATTTCTTATTTTTCAAATCTCTTTTATTTTTGTGAGATTCTTTTATTTTAATGTTAGATCTACTCATAAGAACCAAAGTTACACTCGTAGAGCATCAAAGTTACATTCGTAATATGTTACAATTATATAAATTCAAATTTTTATATACAATTTTTTATCCAGATCTACCTTTTTGGTAGGTGTGCGTTGGTGGTGAGGACAGTGGTTGTGTTTGTCGGTGGTGAGTCCAAAGTTACACTTATAAAGGACCAAAGTTACACTCGAAAGGACCAAAGTTACACTTGTAAAGGACCAAAGTTACACATGTAATGCTTTAATGTTACCCTAAACTTGTATTAAAATTACATAAATTCAACATGTAATAAAATTAAATTTTTTTTCCACAAAATGACCTAAAAATACTAAAGTTACACTCGTAAAACATTAAAGTTACACTTTAAAATGATAAAATTATATAAATTCAAAGTTTTATGCACAAAATGGACTTAAAAAAATCAAGTTATACTCGTAAAAACATCAAAGTTACACTTAAAAATGTTAAAATTGTATAAATTAAAATTTTTATATACAAACCGGTCTTAAAAAAATCAAATTACACTCGCAAAGCATCAAACTTACACTTGTAAATGTTGAAATTGTATAAATTCAAAATTTTATACATAAAACCGCCTTAAAAAAAAAATCAAAGTTACATTCATAAAGTATCAAAGTGACACTTTAAAATGTTGAAATTGTATAAATTCAAATTTTTATACACAAAACCGCCTTAAAAAACAAAAGTTACACCTTTATAACTCAGAGTTACACTTAAAATTTCAAGAATTTTTTATATGACCAAAAAAACTTATAATAAAATATGGTAAAATAATCTCATATAAGACCCCATTAAGGGGTTTGTCTCCAAATGTGATTATTACCTTTGACTTAAAAATTAACATACAGGGATATGTTATCATGCCCTATATACTAAAAGATTAACACATCTCTAAATTCTTCCGCTCAAATTTCCCGCCCAAGTGATTTTTTTCTAGACAATATTTATTTCCTAATTAGTTAATGTTGACTATATATATTTACAATTAAACAATAATTATGTCCTAATTAATTTTATAACATCAATCATTGTTTAATTTTTACATAAATAAGGCTAATAAAATATCTCCTTTCTAATTATATATGCAAATTTTATACCATTTTCAAAATGGAGGTAAATTACATTAGTTTGATTAATTGTAAAATTCCCAAATATCTGTATCTAAAATACTGTGCATTTGCACGGGAAGTATACTAGTTAGCCATTATGTTATTATATTTAACAAATAGTTGACATATTACCACCAAAGAAAAATTGGACCTATAGTTTTACAATAAAAAAGTTGTAAAATGAAACTAGTTGAAGACAGCGACACAAGAGATAATAAAAGAGATATATCTTGGCAGTAACGCAGGTTCAAGGCGCCTTAAGTCGAAAATAGGACAAGATTATGCAGTTCGGGTGAATGCAACTTCCGAAAATGTAGGTTTCTCTTAACCCATCCCACAAGCCTTAATTATACTTCCTTCACTCCAGTCAATACATAAGAATTACGTCAGCCTAAAAGTCAAGGATGCAAGTGTAGGTAGTGTTGGACAACGGCATTCTTCAAGTTAATTTCGCAGTTCCGGAGGGCTTTGTCACTGCGATACGTTATGGAGGGATTGATAATGTCCTCGATGCTAATAACAAGGAATCTCAACGAGGGTATTTTTGTTTTCGTATTTCTTATTTTCAGTTTATTTTGATCTGACGATTTTTTTTGTAGATATGTAGATTAAAACAAATACACGTGCACTCATTTGTTGGTTATATATACAGATATTGGGATATTGCATCTTCCATGGAGCTAGACGACGACAACACAGATGAACTATTGTACTCTTTTGCTTTCGTTCAACGTTATTACTTGTTTTAACTAGCCTCCCTCTTCCTTTTCGAGTGAGTGTTTCGTTTAACTTTGCATAAATAGAAGGATTGCCCTTTTACTTGAGAGAGCGAGGAGGGAAAACAAGAAAATCATTTACGGGGTAGGAGTAAGAAATAAATAAGAATTGTTGTAGTAAATTAAAGAGAATATATACTCATCATGTGATTGCAGATTGGTAGGAGCAAACTTTAAAATCATAAGCCAAACAGAAGATCAAGTCGAGATTTCATTCCTGCGTCCTAAAACTCAAACAGTACCGTTACAAGTTGATACCAGGTAGTCATTCACCCAGGCTGGACGTGCAACGCCTGCTATCGTAACATGCGTTAATGCTATGATCGATGTAATGTAAGTTAATATGACCTTTAAATGTATTGGATTCAAATGGCGTAGGTATGTAATGCTACGCGGAAGCTCAGGCTTTTACTCGTATGCCATATTTGAGCGCCAATCAGGTTGGCCACCTTTGCAGATTGATCAAATACGAGCTGTTTTTAAACCTGAAAACGCCAAGTAAGATACCCCATGTATCTGATTTGATAGACTCCCATCAAATTTCCATATAGAGTGTTTTAACAGGGGTAACTTGACTGAATTGTCAGGTTTCACTACATGGCGGTTTCAGACAAGATACAACGCATGATGCCAATGCTACAAGATCGTGCTTCTGGTCAGCCCTTGGCCTATAAAGAAGCTGTTATCTTGACTAATCCCACTGATCCCGAGTTCAAAGGCGAGGTTAATCTTTGATATTTCTCCTTCTGTTACTTCTTGTGTTACTAATGCATAATGTAAGAAATATATAAATACTAGTATGTTTAGTATTCTTATAACAATTAACAAACAATTATTGAACGTTATAGGTGGATGACAAGTACCAGTATTCTTGCGAAGACAAGGATAACAAGGTACATGGGTGGATCTCTTCAAATCCTCCTGTTGGAGTTTGGATAATTACACCCAGTGACGAATTTCGGTTGGGTGGTCCTCATAAACAAGACTTAACTGCCCATGTTGGCCCCAATTTACTTGCGGTATGTACTTTCCTACTCTTTAATAATAGGACGACCTCATGTACAATCTCCTAATCAGCTGTTTTTAAACAGATGTTTCATAGCACTCATTATGCTGGAACCAACTTGACGATGAACTTCAATAATGGAGAGCCCTGGAAGAAGGTTTTCGGCCCATTCTTTGTACATCTGAATTCGATTTCTGGTCAGGGAGATCCTTCTACTCTCTGGAAAAACGCCAAAAATCAGGTCTACAAGTCCCGCCATACTATCTCCATTTTCTATCACGGCAAATCATATTCCTCATGCCACTAATTTGAACCATTTCAGATGCTTGAGGAAGTTAAAAAATGGCCATATAATTTCCCATTATCAAAAGATTTTCCAAAGGCTAATGAACGTGGATCAGTTGTTGGTAGATTGCTTGTGAAGGATAGGTATGTTCCTCACCCAACAACATCATCCCAATAGCTTAAATAATTTCCTGAACGACGAGGAAAAAGAGGTTATATACAAGTATTTATCAAGTCTTATAGCTATGTTCAAAATGCAGAGTTGTTTTGGGATTGCCCATAATAAAAATTAAGTCGATATATCTACATGCTACTTAAAGTATGAGAATGGGGCATAATTTAGGGAGTCATTTTGTTCACAAGTATCTACTGTCTAATGGTAGAGTGTACTCACCGACCATATCATGTGTGTTCAATGATAGTTCAAAAGCAGTTGTACCTGCGGCTTTGGCTTGGGTTGGCTTATCTCCGCCCGGAGAGCCCGGCTCATGGCAACACCAAACAAAGGTAACAAATCAATATTTACATAAGATATAACTATTTTCTTATTAGAATAGAGGAAATAAACATATAGTTGTTGAGCCGGAAGACTAAATGGTAATTACTAACCCAACAGGGTTATCAATTCTGGACTCAAGCAGATGCTCAAGGAAGGTTCTCAATTAAAAATATCCGCGCAGGGGACTATAATTTATATGCGTGGGTTCCTGGTTTCATAGGGGACTACAAATATTCTCAAAGCATCACCATTGCTCCGGGTATTTGTATTAGTATTGACTTAAATTTGACAAAACACCGAATTTATTAGAGATGAAAGGAACAAGGCCTAACAAAGTGGATTGTGATTTTCAGGGAAGCAACTTAATGTTAAAGAGCTAGTGTATACGCCTCCAAGGAATGGACCTACATTGTGGGAAATCGGAGTCCCTGACCGCACTGCAGCCGAGTTCTTTATTCCTGATCCACGTTCAACCCTCGCTAATCATCTTTATTTACATGATGCTCAGGACAAGTTAGTTTGTTTCTCTTTTAACATCGTACATCAACCTTGTGTTATCCTATACTAATATAACATTCTTGTTTTAACAGGTACAGGCAATATGGATTGTGGGATCGTTACACAGATCTTTACCCTAAGCATGATCTCGTTTACACAGTGAATGTCAGTAATTTTCATAAGGATTGGTTCTACGCTCATGTGCTTAGGAGAACACAAGATACTTACCTTCCAACAACATGGCAGATTAGATTTCACTTGAGTCATGTTTCTCACAACTCTACTTACACCTTACAGATGGCGCTGGCCTCTGCTACTTTGGCTGAATTACAGGTCACATGTCACCCTTATGCCTTAAGCAATTACGGAGTACTTATTTTTTATTCTCCTGCAGTCCTAGTTCTTGATCTTTATGATTGCGACTGGGTAAAATTGTCAAGCCACACAGTTAAAGACGACGTGAAATTAAATATCAATGATGACATCTGACTGATGAAAGTGTAATGATCAGGTTAGGATCAACAATCCAGATCTGACAAAGCGTCCAATATTCACGACATTACTGATAGGAAGGGATAACGCGATTGCAAGGCACGGGATTCATGGATTGTATAGGCTATACAGCATACAAATACCGAGTTCATTACTTAAGACTGGACCCAATACTATTTTCCTAACACAAGCAAGAGGCAAAGACTTTTTCCGCGGAGTCATGTATGACTACCTACGTCTTGAAGGACCCTTGTCTCATACGCAATAAGCCTGAACAACTTTAAGAAATAACACATCAATAGTGCTGCTCTTTCCAGAACTTACTTTGTGCATTAGTAAATTTATTAATCATTTAGTTGATCCTATTTGTGTTGATTGTATGGGACCAGTGGTGAATCTAGCGGGGGCTAACAAAAACACTGGCCACTACTACTACTGTATTGAAAGTGCATATTCCCTTGTTCCATCTAGTAAAAGCCATGTTTTATCTATTTTCATATTTTTAGATTACACTACTTGAACAAAATTGCTATGTTGGTTCTTTAGAGAGCTAATAGGATGATCGAAACATGCAAAAGGATAACAATCCGATTATTCGAAAAATATAACTTGGTTATCTTGTGGAATCGCGCACTAAATGTAATACTACCTTTTAGCCGTCGTCCTTTCTTGTGAGATGTGTTAGTTGGTACATTGGTTAGTATGTTGAAAACGTGTGAGTATTTTATTATGTTGAGTGATTTTATATGTAAGCGAACTTCGGGGATGGAGTTCCTTTTAAGGGGGAAGACTGTGATACCCCGATCTTTTGGGATTTAAAACAATTATATTAATAGACGTTTTGTAACGTTTTTAGTAGTATTACTCTGTAATCCCCTATGAAATCTAATGCAAAACAATGGTTTGAATCATTGTTGACATGGGATTAATAACACAAAGATAAAAGTTCTAAGTGTGATAAATCGAGAATGTATAAAATTCTCAAGGATAAAATTCAAATGGTTAAAGTCTAAACAATTGCCACTTTTATAAAAAGGGCGAAC
>VHZZ01007621.1:49445-60879 GCA_009801015.1 Silene noctiflora | reverse complement strand
TCAGTTTATGAAGTTAAGCATATATGTGTAATTGATTTGTTTTGTTTGGTGGAGTAAAAGTGTAGCATTCTTTGGCTCTGATTTACTAAGGAATATAAGCTAGATTAGTTGCAGTTATTATTAGGTGCAATTCTCGACTCAGTCTTCTATATATTTCATCTTGAAACAAATGGGGTAAGACTGTAAGACTGTACATCTGACATGTTTATCCCGCCACTTGGGCCTTTGGTGGAGTCATTGGGGTTGTAGGGCAATTAGGGGTGTTAATGAGACGAGACAGCTCGCAAGCTACTCAAGATCGGCTCGGTCAAAGCTCGGCTCGTGCGAGCTCGGCTTGGGGTCAGACTCGGCTCGAGAGCTTAACGAGTCAAGACGAGCAAAGGCTGGCTCAACTCGAACACCTCGCGAGTAGCTTGAACTTGTATGATTACATAAGATATTGCTCATATTTTATAAAAATATTTTATCATGAGTATATTTTAGTATCACATATATCAAATGTCTCACTGTTTTGCCAAATACTTTTACATAGAACCTTCGAGCCTTATTATTGAAAATATCGAAAGAAAAAAAAATAATACAATTTTATATAGGCTCGATTTGGGCTCGAGTTAGGCTCGAGCTCGCGTTAAAGCTCACAAGCTTTATAACGAGCACATTTTTTTCAAACTCGGGTAAGTTCGAGATCGGCTCGAGCTCGAGTTTTGGTTCTTGAGCACAAGCCGAGTAATGCCAAGCTCAGGCTTGGCTCGACTCTTTAACACCCCTAAGGGTAATGTATCAATGTATATAATTGATTGATTGCTGAATAGTATGGGTTTGTACTTTGTAGGTACGGTTAGGATGGCATGATTCAGGTACTTGTAACAAGGATATCTAAGATTGACCTCAACGAGGTGGAGCTAATGGTAGTTTCCGCTTTGAGGTTGAACTTAAACATGGAGCTAATGTTGGTAATTACAATACCCATCACCCTTTCTTATGACTTCAAAGTGTCTCTCATAATATTAAAATCTCGGTTGTAGCTATTGCTGACCTAACCCCGCCTCAAAATGTGTTAAATAACGATTGTGGTTATGATCAGAACTTTTGTGAAACGAACATTTTTCGGTGTCGTAGCCTTGATTTAATAATATGGATTCATCATGTCCTTGTCTTTATTAGAAATGATGAATTAATATACGGGTGGTGCTACGACCAGGTCTTGTAAATGCCTTGAATAGGTCATTTGGCTCATCATGGAAGTTTGTTTGGTCATCTGAAGGAGAGTATGCTGTTAGAGAAAGCACCTCTAAGATCAAGATCTTTAGCAATATTTTCCAGGTTTGTGTTGATTTTTTCTTACTTTGTTTGTTACGTATGACAGATTTACACGTCTATTTGGGGTTATATTCACTTAAACAAGATTGAATATGTGCTTAATTCCCCAAACAATAGTTTCCATCCATCTAATCCATTTGTTTACGTGTCTTTTAGACATGTATAGGGTAGCAGAGAATGAATTTTTGGACTCTCTATATCTCACTTGTATGTGCTTACATTAAAATAATGACTCATAAGGAACGTAAATTACTGTCTTGGTCAAAGAGAGTAATAAGTATTTTTCTTAATTACTTCATGCATAAAAATGACCTCTTCCCATTTCGAACCTAAACTTTCGCTAGGCATATATTGAAGAGGGATTGGTTTTTCTTATGTAGCTCGTCATCATTTAATTGTGTAGGAGCTGTGAGGGTGGCTTCCAAGCCCTTGGTCTGAGCCATACAATAGTGACAATTTTATCCCATTTAGCCTTTTGTCCCATTCTTAATAGACTGGGAGTTTTAATTACGTTTATGCTGTGATCATGCTAGCTGCAAAAAATTGTCAGAAGCCCGCAAAAAATGCTCAGCATGCTGATCTGAAAGCCTGTTCTGTGCTCTTATGAATGTTATGAAAGAATATGTCTTTCCAAGTTTGTGGTGATCTCATCTTTCTAATTTTCACGAAAGATATGTTTAAGGTGACTAAATTATACTACTTCAATTCAGAAATACTCTATGTTGGTATATATATACAACTATGCAAAAACCAAGAACTGAGTACACGTACCAACACTTTTTTTTGCTCATTTCCCATGCCAACTACTCCTCCCTCAAATATGTGTATAAAAGCGAATGGACTATATTGTCGTATGGCCTAATTAGCAAAGATGATACTTGTAGGACATATTTTGTATGGTTGACATAAGAAGAAGAAAAGAAACAATCATAGAGTTAAATATGTTTTAATTGATTGCAGGGTCATTTGTTGTAGTTTGGGTAAATCAGGGCATTATCTGTTTCGAAAATGGTGGCTAGCTAACTTTGGTACATTATTTACCTTTACTCTGGATTTATGCATAACCAACCCTCTTTTCTTCTTACTATTAACAAACTTTGTTATTCTCTCAGACTCATCACATATATATGAAATTGGGTGCAGGAAAAATGGGACTACCTTGTCCAAATTGAAAGACACGTAAGAAGTACTCCCATCTACATTCAGGTGACGCCGAAAACCTCTCTTTCCCGAACTCAAGTCCTAAGGTGGATGCTGAAACACGTTTCTCTAAAGCTAGAACAGGCAGGACTTTTCATAGGCTTTTGTTGCACGTGCACATTTTGACGTACAAGAAASGCAAGTACTCGAGATAACTAGCCCAAYVACAATTGCACKGGGCCAAATAGGAAATAAACTCAGCGGGTCATTATGGTACCATATAACAAATTAAAACAATGTTCATTATTAATTTATGCTTCTAAGTTAGTTGCTTTGTTATTTCGACATAAATTGAATTGTGTTGGTGGTCTCCTTGTAGAGGAAAATAGTACTACTGGTTTTTATGTTCATTATTAGTTCAAGTGGTAAGATACACTAAACACACTTGGCCTTTTAAACACAGTTGATGCTCCATCTCCTACAATTCCTAATGATCACRAGGCYGTTGTTTCTAGCTCATATATCTCAGACTCTTCTCCCTATTCCTTATTCTATTTGTTTTGAAGCAATCACTGAGCACACTTAGCCTTTTAACATAATCAGAATCAAAASTGYTGCTCTTGACAATYAGAACCGGTCTTGTGATCTCTTTTGTGTATCTCATTTACTACTRGTTTTTATGTTAAAAGTGCTGCTCTTAACATAGCCTCATTTATTTTATTTTGTTATTTCAGCCTTTTAAATAGTACTACTTTCAGTAATAAAAATAATCAGTACTATTTAACTTCCCAAATCCGAAGTGAAATATACTGATTTTTATACCTTGGGGTATCGCGCGCGATACAACACCTAGTTTCAACCAAAAAGTTGGGATAAAGGTAGTGAGTCTTGGGTTTTCAAGACCCACTTTAAGACTCATAAATAATGTTTTAAAGTACGTCTTATTTACTATTGTTGAGATTTTTAATGAGTTTGAGATTTTGAGGAATAAAGTGAAAGAAATAAAGGAGTCTGAGCTAAGTCTTATCGATAAAATAAGGAAAATGAGATAACAACGCCGGGTGTTACTCAAATTGAGTGACACTCAGGGTATTATTATAATTTACTTGTGTATTTTGGTTTTCCTCCATCTAAATTCAAAATTCAAACTAAATAGTAATAAAGGGTAGTTTTGGAACTTAATATTAATTAATTAATTAATTTAGCAATAATAATATAATAAATTTTTTTAAAAAATTGAAAGATATTGAGCGACATTAGCGTGCAATATTGGTGGAAGTGTGGAACAATACATGTTCATTGGTGATCTTCCATGACCTTTGGCCATGATCCATCTTATATAAATATGAATCATTTTGTTATTGTAGTATTGGCTTACTAGAAGAAGTTACTGAGTAGTAATTCTCGAAAGCAAAATGTTGAACCTATTGTAAAAATGGTAATTGGTATGTATCTATTGTTAAACACGTATAATTTAAGGAAGATGAAGATGTATTTGTTATGATATGTACTAGTATAGTTCCCGTGCAAATGCACGATATTTTAGATACAGATATTTGAGAATTTTACAATTAATCAAACTAATGCAATTTACCTCCATTTTGAAAAGGGTAAAAAATTTGCATATATAATTCCAAGGAAATATTTTATTAGCCTTATTTATGTAAAAGTTAAACAATGATTGATGTTATAAAATTAATTAGGAGATAAATATTGTTTAATTGTAAATATAGATAGTCAACATTAACTAACTAGGAAATAAATATTGTCTAGCAGAATATCACTTGGGCGGGAAATTTGAGCGGGAGAATTTAGAGATGGGTTAATCTTTTAGTATACAGGGGATTAGTGTATAATATAAGATATAGTTTAGATTTAATTAGTATCTTTAATATTTTATTTTATTAATATAATAGATTCTGAATTACGATGTTATCCCTATGATGTTGGCATAAAAATGAAAACTACTTTAAAATTTTTAACTTTTTTCTATTTTCTTTTTAGGGTGTTATCGAACCGGTTGTCGCCCTAGCACTACCCATAAAATAATAATATATTACTGTTCTTAAGACGCATATCAAGTCTGTGGATAAACATAGTCTTACATTCTTGGAAGATTCGATGAATTTTTTGTTGTTGTTGTTGGATTGGGGCCTTGTTCGAGTTAGTCCTTCCTGACTTTGTGTAACTTAAAGTATGATTTGTGTAAAAATGTATGAACTCTGATCGACTGACCTTCGACAATTGAGGGCAATTACAGACTGGTCACGGATGAGATTACTTTAATCAGACGCAGACATAACGCCAAAGTGCCGATGTACTGTTCCACGGAATTAGCAATGACATAATTTTCCGACCAAAAACAATATTGAGAAAGGTATATACTTGGACTGATCAATGTCCTATTCTCCTGATGTTGCCATGCTTGTTTAATGCACACATAATTGAGCCTAGCATCGGGTACTATAGGGCATGGGGATAACTACTCAAGAAAATGCAGAAATGTACGGTGTTTTTCTCTCTTATATTTTGGAAGGCAAGTTTAACTGCTGATGCCACCTTACATTCTTTCAAATAATAATCTCAATTATTTGCATGATATTTGGCGTGGTTTTCATGCTTCATTAACTAGTTCAACCAACACTGGCAGGTTATCCTACATGCCTGCTTATTTGCTGTGGAGTTCATGCTTTAGCAAAACAGGAAATGATTATTATCATTACATTAATTATTTCATCAGTTATTAGTTGCCTGATGTCTTCTGATTTATCCAACTCATCTAAAAAATCGACAAATATACTCACTAATCTACAACCTAAAATAAAAAGCTGAAAGATAATTACCCCATTCGATGGATTACTCTCTGATAAATTGACAACGAGACGATCTTGTATAAAAACTTGGCTACGAGTCAAAGGGTGAACTCCGGAAGTTTAACAAAAGCCTCAGTAGGCCGGAGGGTTAGAAATGGAATCAAGAACTTGTGTCTTTATTCATACACTATGTTTCTTAAACTCGGTTGTATCTAATATGTATCAGAGAGAGTTCAGACAGAATTATTGGGTAAAAAATTTGTCAAGTAACTTTTAGAGTGTCGTGTCAACACTCAACACTCAACCAAAGTAAATTGGCGAGTAACATACATAGGTATTAGGTTTTTTATCATCTACGGATAAATTGTCTGACAAGTGACAACAACTTGTATTTGGGTTCTGAAAGAGGACCCTCATATATATTCCTAGGCTTTAATTTTTGTGAGTATCCTTAAATTCGTTTCTTTAATTTGTAAAGAATCAAGCATTATTATGAAATCATGTTAAAGGCTGTCCTACCTTTTAATGAAAAAGAGGAATGAATTCGAATCCTGAACAACATTTCTAGTTAACCATTTTAAAACAAAATGGAGGGGCCTCTTTTCTACCTTTTAAATCATTGTAACTGCCCTGCAAATGAATTTTGATGCTGTTTTCTGCTCACAACTTTTAGGGACAGGAACATAGAATAATCACTGCATATTACCCTAATGACTCAATGATTTCCGCAAATTGTGGAGTTGGGGGAGTCAGTTTTAAGTGAATACAATCACAAGTCATACTAGTTTACTACTTCCAAGTTCAAACTATATACAAAAACCGTTACTCTATAACATAATAATCAAGTTAACCATAGACTAACATCTCTATAATTATATTTAGTTAGCAGAGGATTGTTCCAATTCACACCATACCTGTTTGAAAACCTTAACAATAAGATCATGATATTCATCGGCATTCAAAGTTAAATAACACGCCAAAAGCTCTTCGAGTTCCTCAGGCCTAGTAATTCTTTTCGCCAGGATCATCTCAAACATCGAATCCTTGAAATCCTGTTGTGGATCTTGCGAGCGTTTCACAACAGCAAAACTCCCGAACGACATTGCTTTCTCCTGCCGTACCATTTCCTTGGCCTTGCTTTTCAGTTTTGCCCTTTTCATGTCCTCAAGTGCCCTTATTTTGAAGGTTTCTGTCTTTAAAGGTGTCCTTGGAGATGACACTCTCACCTTAGAGTCCCTACTGATATGAAATGACTTTCTTTGCTTTTCAGTCTTGGACAAAACTTGCTTCATTTTTGCATCCTTCAATTCTTGCCAATTTGATTTCCCGCTATCAAAATCTCTTGCAACAACGTTGGTGCTTTTCGAGGTAGTCGTTGAAGTAGGACGTTCCTCGACCCTTCCTACCATCGGCATCACCTTCAGAAGCTCACCTTCTGACAATTCCTTTTCCACAGACTTTCGATACCCATTTACTTCATTCAATCCCCGATGTAATTCTTGAGTTGCTTCCATAATTCTCTTATAAGTCCTTTGAAGAATTTCTTCTTTTGCAACTTGTTTAGCCACCCTTTCCTTCTCCCTTACAGTTACTTCCCTAGAAACTTTCTTAACCTCTTGTACACCACTCTTCTTCGTTGCAGCTTCTTTTACATTTGTTTTGCAATTACCGCAATAATTTTGGTGTACCGTAAATTTCCCATCAACCTCCAATCTTTTCTCACCCAATGAAAACCTCCAAAACCCATCTTTATCCTTGTAATAGTTAGAGTCCATAGGAAATGATGCTCTTGGACTCAACTTTTCTAAATTTTGCTTTTTAACCTCACTTGGGTTGGTTTTTGACATCTTATTTGTCGTTTTTTCGCTTGATTGCTTGAATTTCGATAGCCAAGATCGAGGAAACACATGGGAAATCAAATGGGAATGCGACGAAGTGGAAGACGAAGATGATGGAGAAGCTGAGGAGGGTTTTTTCTTCTTTCCCCATTTCATCATTGGCAAAAACAGTAACAATTTTTGAGTTTTGTCTGTTTTCTTGTGAATAAAATTAAGAAATGTATGGAAGAGTGAAAAAGAGAGTTGTGGTCTGTGGACGGTTAGAGAGGAAGAAGTGGAGGGGAAGTTTATACAATTACTGCATAAAATCAGTTGAGGTTTCAAAAGAAAAACCCGCCTGAATTCTTGTGAGCACTTTGCCCACCTTTACCACTTTTGTATAAGTGGTCCGCTTGTTGGACATGTAAAGGTGAAGATTCTAGTGGGTATATCAGCACTTATATACTACCAAGTACTCTTCATCCCTAATATATACTCTTGTCAGATTTAGTAAGTCTCGTTTAAACTGGACTATTTGGCTTAAACTATCTAAAGTTATATTGTAATTGCAAAACGAAACTATGAAATTCGGTAAAGTACCTAAAAAAATAAGTAATATCGTTACATACAATAAGACGAAAATGAAAATAATCTAACATTTCATTCGCCTTGACACACTTTTAGCTTAACGTACATGTTTAGCCATGTTAGGTGGGCGGGTTTCCTTAATCGTAAATTTGTAAGAAGAAGTACGGATCTGCTTCTGAGGCCAAGCTGATATACTTCGTATAAATTATGGCCATTACTTGACTTAACCCATACTCCCATACAACATACCAATATGTAATTCCACCAAACCCCTCACCCAAACATTACCGACTCCACGCCTGTAGTCTCTAGGTAGATCTGGCAAAACAAATCCGCCCCAAAAGGAAGCGATGCGAAAAGTGTGACTGGAACTTGACTTGATAGACCGAATTGACCCGACTCAAATGTGACCCGTTCAAAATGACCCGACTTAAAGTGACCCGACACCTGAAATGACTTATTTTAGGCAACGCCCTAATCCGAAGTGACCGAAACGACCGACCCGAGATGACCCAACTCGGAGTCACCCGACCCAAGAATGACCCGACCTGGTAAATGACCAATAATTATTTATCATAAAATGACCCAATCTGAAGTAAGCTGGCCCGAATGATCCATTTGTCAGGGGTCTACCTGTAAGGGTGTCAATTTCACCCGAACCTACAAAATATCCAATACACCCGAACTAATTTAATGAATGAAAACCCGAAAAAAAAAGGTGAAAGGCGCACCCGTTTTACATATGATGTATTTTTGTAGATGAGAAATCTTTGGTGTATATAGCTTTGTAACCTAACTTCATTTTATGTTTAGAGGACCTCAACAGCCTATTTTGTTCGGATCATATTTATTCTCTCTAGGGACGACAATGGATCGGGTTAGTTCGGTTTTTAAAGAATCCATATCCAATCCACAATTTTAGTGGATCACCAATCCATATCCAATCCACCATTTATTTCTATTATCCATATCCATACCCGATTCACGATTCAACCCAAAACCCGATCTATATCCATTTCACACCCAACCCATATCCATTTCAAAATCCAACCCATACCCATTTCAAAGCGCACAGCACAACGATACAATTGTAATTCCGTATTTTTTTCATATACACGTATGAATATATGATACTCCCTCAGATCCACATCAATGGTAACATGGACCCACTTTTTGTGAGGAGAAAAGTGCGTGGGCCCATGTTACCATTGGTGTGGATCGGAGGGAGTATATATTTCTTGCACTTTTCCCATTTATTTACTTCCATAGTTGAGGCAAAAAAAATGGCCATCATAAAATCATATTTTTAGAGAAAAATAATATAGGGTAGAAGTTGAAGTAGTAACTAAATAGAAAACTCCAAATAAAAAGACAATATAATCCTCACAAAATAAAATTGCAAAATGTCTTAAACAAAAACAACAATGTCTATGGGTGTTGACTTCCAAGCTTCTAAATGCATCCTTTATTGTTGAACATAGTATACAACCTCAGAAATCTATTAAAAAAAATAGTATTAGTATTTTGTAATACATAATACATTATAACATTAGATCAATTTAAGACGATATACGTACCGAAGTCATAATTTCTTAATCCTTTTCTATTTCTAAATCCTCATCATTAGAAATAGATGCATATTGGAGATAATAACTTGAAATATCTGTAATAAAATCTTCTATTAATGATCACATGTATACAAAGATAAAACTAGTGAAATTATTAAATTGCTAACATTTAAACCGAGGAAGCCTCCAACTTTGTAAGCACATCAAAGCTTCTACGGTGTCCGAGAGAAGTCTACTGCGATGTGGCCCAACAACTCTACTGTAACAACCCCATACACCAAGATACCTTAACAAGGACTATCCCAATGTACGAAGGTGCTACCATCTCGGTTTCTCGAGGTAGTACGTATCACAATAACCATAATGAAACAAATTTAAATGTAATAACTTTAAGTAAAAACATTACAAGTCTCCCAAAACAAAATACAAAGTCTTAAACTCCGAAAGTGATAACCAATACAATAAGTGATAAACTATTCCGGCGGAAGTTAAACTACAAACTGGTGGTGACTCAGTCCTGTCCAATCCCCACAAGCTACATCAATAGCCATAACCTGCTAAGACAACTACTCACCATCCCTGAATGGATCACCACAGTTTTGAAAACATAAAACGGGGTCAGCCAACTGCATAACTGATATAACATCAACAAAACATAAACCATAAATCAACCAAGTCAAACTGTAACATCCATCCTCCAAACTCCATAGTAACCAGTACCCAACTACACACCAAGGTGTGTAGCCTTGCCAGATTACCCATCGCAATAGGTAATCCACATCGCCAGTGGGGACCACAGCCTTACCACCAAAATCCCCTCTCATCGCAACGAGAGAACCCAGATCATTAATGTGCACATCCTCCTTTGTGACTGGAGCCACAAGAGGCGAACATGGGGTTGGAACTTTCTCCCGAAAATGGCTCCACAACGACATCTAATAACCACACAATAAATCTCAATCAAACATAAACCATAAAAGACCGTCACATTACACCGTATATCAATTAAACAACCAACTGAGTAGGGAAAGCTTACCCGAACAATGATCTAAGCACAAGGCACAACAAAGTAGACTAGAAAAATTCTTCTACGAAATCCTCACCTAATATAGCATCAATCAATCAATAACCACACATAATATGATAATCTAACCCAAAACCCCAAATCACCCAATTAGGGTTTGATCAAACTTAACAAAACAATACACAAACTAAGCTAGATAACTTACCCAACGATTATGGACACTAAGATGTGAAAAGCCCCAAAAATAAGAAACCCTGATATGCTTTAGAATTTATAACCTCGCAAGCGGACGAGTGATCGTCGTAGTATTACGAGGGTCAAACCCAAAGGACGGGATTGGACCTCAAATCGATTGTTTGTTTCTATTTTAGTTCTAGCAAGGCAATTGAATAATGAACAATTAAAAACTATGACTAAAACAAGGAAAGAAGCTAGCAAAAGAACACGATTAACTAAGATAAGGAAAGGCTAGGACATCCAGGTTCACCAATATAGCAAGGGTAGAGGTAATGACAAGGAAATATGGTTATCTCGAGTTAAACAAGCATAAGACTCGACCTCTCGATGCGAATCCTAGCTAGACCAAGCATTAATCGACTTACTCATTCAATTAGACTCGGTTTACAAGTTGTTTAGCATGCCCTAGACACTAGTTAAGTTACTCACTCAACAAGATGGCAAATTGTAAGAAAAATACTCAACTTACTCATTCAAGCATTTCTACAGACACCTTATGTGCATAACAACAAGACAAACGTAAACAACCCAAGAACACCCTTATTTCATGCCAAAACCCTCCCTTTAACACTACAATGGATCCCCCTTCATCCTAGCAACAAAGTACTCACACATATGAGCCATAACAACAATCAGAGGAACAAACTTTGACATGAAACAAACACAAGAGAACATGATGTAACTATACTAATTGGGCTATGAAGAAAAGTAAACAATTGAAGAGAACAATGAAATTAAGATGAGAATTATACGAACATTAATTAAAGGAGGGACCTTTGATCGAAATAAGGAGGATGAATCTCTTCTTCCTTCCAATTACAACCCACTAATATAAATGTAAACTAATGAGAATTGTAGGACTTGAATGAACTAAAGAGGGATTAAATTACTACGGAAGAAAGATTATAACTTGATTAATGAAATATT
>VHZZ01007619.1:10550-21036 GCA_009801015.1 Silene noctiflora | reverse complement strand
CTTCTATAATCTCGTGGATTTGTCTTTTGGGCCTTGGATTGCGCACCAAGCTCGTTCCTTAAGCGAATACTTCACGTCAAATGCAATGCAGGATACTCGGGGACGGATTTAGCTCGATTTCCGCTGGATTCTTCATATTTCTGAAATAATGTACAAAAATACGGAAGTAGACGGAAATAGGGAGAAATGTAGCATAAACTAYACGAATGAGCTCTGAAATGCGTGGAAAATGGGATGTAAAACATCATATAAATGACACGCATCAATATAGATATAAAGTTGGGGTGAAATCCGCATTCTCGCTATATTATTGTATTTTCTACTGTTCATGTAATAAAAAAAAAAAATTTGAATACCAAACTATTTTCGCCTTTATACATCAAAAATTAAATAAAGTGTAATATTATTATAGTAAAAAGAAATGTACTCTATAGGTCAATATATGACTAATCATATGAATTATGTATTACATTTTACACATAAACCAAGGAAAGAATATAATATGTGAAATAGATCAGTATATTAAAGAACGTATGTCCAGTTGCCCACTCTACCCCAATTGTTCAGTACTTACTCAACATAGAAATAGATAACAAATAAGTAATAATACACCTCAAAATAGAAGTAGATAACAATTCACCGGGAACAGGGGGATTATCTAACAACAATGCTTTATATAAGAACATATTACAAAACTACTAATTTGAAGTAGAAAAAACATATACTTAAAGAAGTATGTGAAACTAAGAATACTATTAAAAAAAAGTAAGAATACTAAAACTAGTAAAAGGAAAATCTCGATAGCTTGGAACACCATGTGTATGACAAAATCTAGGGGAGGATTAGGATCCTGCGATTATAATAGCTTCAGTATAAATCCCTCTTGACGAAACAGGCATGGCGTCTTACTTGCGAGGAGGATTGTCTCATGGTTAGGGTAATCAAGGGGAAATATTTTCCTAATTGCTCGTTTTTGGATGCGAAACTGCACTAATCCAAGCTATACCTGGCGTAGCATTAGGGAGTCTAAAGCGGTTTTGGACCTGCGAATTCGTCATAGAATTGGGAATGGTTTGAGCACTAAGTGTGGATGGATCCTTAGACCCTCGAAAACAGTTCGAGACAAGCCATTAGTGCTAAAGGGGAACACACGAGGAAGCTGAAAGTGGCTAATTTGATGGTTGAAGGAGAGGGAAGGTGGAGTCCAAATTTATACCTTTTGAAGTGGAGAGAATTTTTTACCCGAGGCTTAGTGTAACACCCCCATTTAAGTAGGAGTCTTAACAAGACATTACCAATTAAACAAGGGTGTTACCATCTCAGTTTCCTGAGGTAATGAATATCAAATAAAACAAACCAAGTACTTTATTGAATAGAAACTTTGCTCTTTAAAAAATAACCGTCAAAACTCTTTTACATCGCAAAAATAGTGATAAAAATAATATAATTATGTTACAACTAAACTTTTTAAAACAACTAGTATGTCCATAACTAAGGTAGCGACCAAAGGCGGCAACTCTAGACTCGATCATCTCGTCGCCCCATCCCAAAGCATAGCATCACAACAACTACTATCTGAACCTGCTTATCATACTGCTCCCCATTCAAGCGGAAATCATTGAATGGATCGACACAGACCATCCCGAAAATAAGTGACAATTTGACACAAGACACACACGATCAACTCATGCTAATCATTAATAATAAATGACAAGAAAAAATGAGTGTAATGCATAGCTTAAAACCAAGATTACTACGATTATCATAATAAACAATATACTACATACAGTAACTCAGGCGCGCAGCCTCGAAGACCATGTAGCTCTCGGCCACACCACACACCCACCTCACGTCAAATTCCTCACATACACTCACGACACCGCAATGTCGTCTGCTGGGCCACGTCGCTTCGACTTCCACATGCCAGGCCTACCAATTCATCAGGACCACAACCGCAGTCGGGCGTGGTTTACCATTCATCATATTGTCGACCGCAGGCTTTTCACACAATATCTTTCACAAGACTGCATTCATAATTACCATAGCAACACAATAATAATTTTAACCAACATGAGATAACTCAATATAATGTTCGTCGCATCACAATAAACTACTCAAAGGCTCAGCAATAAGACCGCTGCATCAACTATTATCGCAATAACTTAACATAAGATCATTGTAACTTCACTCAACATCATATATTTACATAGAACAACCATCTTAGCAATCTATACGCATCCATGTAAGATAAATAAACATTTAACACGAGTTGAGTAGGGTAAACCTACCTTTTAGTAATACTCCAACCACAAGAAATCAATTATCGATCCTTCAGGAATCCATCACCTATATAACATAACTATGCATAATTACCACATGCTCCATTAACTAAACATGCACATAACCTAGACTCATCATGACTTAATAGGAATCTCAACTGAAGGAACAAACTCGACTTTTCCTGATTTCCAAAACCGGACAGACTCGTTATAAAAATGCATAACTAATTCCAGAAAAATCCAATCGATGCAAGGCCAATTGTTTTGAACCCCATGACTCTTAGCTACAACTCTTATTAGATCACCTTTCCCGTATTCCAAATTTATCAAGGGTTTCCAGACCGATTTTCAAAAGCTAACAAAATCTGTCACACGGAAAGTAAAGGTTCATAAAACGGGTCGAAAATATCATTTTTCAGAAATTCCAAATTCTATTGTCATCTAGAATCTTCAAAGATGATGTATGGAAAGCCTTCGTACTCAATCAACATTTAAGTTAGGGTTTCAAACCATTTTCCATAACACAATCAGATTCGCGGACTTTTCGGCGACAGGTTCATAAATAAATCACCCACGATAAACCGTATGGAATATTTCTTCAAAATTTGACAGTCATAAATTAGACTTGAAATAAACCATAGTCTATTGACAAACATTTGGCAACCGACTATTTCAAGACAGATAAAACAATCGAACAACATAACATAACAAATTTGTAAATTGTTATAACAATCATAATCATACTAAAACCGTAATTGATGATGACACTGATGATGAATGACTCTATGATTACATTAAGATAGCACAGAATTATACCTACTGATCAAAGGATGAAAAATTGGTAAAACACGCCTCGAGATTCGTGCTCTAGCATCGTCCGCCCGTTCGTCTCCTCTCAGTCTTCTCCTCTCTCTTTTCTCTCTTAGGTTTTGTGTTTAGAATGTATTATGATGTGGTAGTGTCTAATTAGTTGTTTATATACCCCAAGTCTCATAAAAAAACTTAAGTAAACCCGACTCTGCTTCCCTTCGACCCACACGATACACGGCCCACGTGTTAGTGTCATATATCTCAACTATTCAAATCCTGACTCATTAATCCGTCACATAAAATGCTATCTTATTAAACTAAAATTATAAAATATAAAATCGTCATTCAAAATAATATAAATAATATATAAAATTTATGGGTATTACAGTCTTTCCCCCTTAAAATGAACTTCGTCCCGAAGTTCGCATCACTTTTAAAACAATGGCTTACTCAAGGTATATTATATAAACATATAGTATTACATTCTATTCCCCTTAAAGAAACTTCACCCTCGAAGTTGACTCAATCAAGCTACGCAAGTAACAACTCACATGTATAACACACTTTTGAATAACGGGTTTGAAACATAGATCATTGTTCACTGCAAATTCACATTTCTGAATACTAACCACGCGCAATGCTCTACCCCCGAAAAGAAAAGTTACGTCCTCGTAACACTTCTCAGTTAAGCAGATACTGTATTCTTATTGTCAATCCTGAACCTGGCACACGGGGTGAGTGAGCTGAAGGTGA
The DNA here is from genome assembly GCA_009801015.1 of Silene noctiflora. Lineage (NCBI taxonomy): Eukaryota > Viridiplantae > Streptophyta > Magnoliopsida > Caryophyllales > Caryophyllaceae > Silene > Silene noctiflora. The sequence continues at coordinate 17,194 of VHZZ01007619.1, read as the reverse complement.
ATTTGCAAAACAGTAATTTTATCTCAATGTCAATGTAAAACTCAGATATCTTGGTCTCTCTGACCCGTGGTAATAGCTTGGCGCATAGGCTCTTTTTCAACACCAGTAGTCAATTCTCATCTCAATTCAACATTAGTATTGCCAACCGTTGTTTTCGCACCTCAGATCACTCACCCACAAGTTGCGGTTAAAGGATGCGACACTTGAATACCAATATCAATTGGATCTACAGTTTGCTCATTACTCGAATCATCACTTGTTATGCCATACCATACTCCGTCAAGATAAACGACTGAAAACCGGTGTACTCAAATAATTACACATTTCACAAGTATTGAATATAACATAATAGCTCATCTCGTATTTCTATATTATATCCCCACAGTTAGCGTAAGGTATAAAAGCATGTTCACTACCTTTCTTATATAACGATTAGTCAATAGGGTGGTTACCTATTATAGGCATCATCGCACACTCACCATGTATGTAATACGCCGTATTTTATAATTATATATTTGATATTATTTTACGAATTATGTATGAGACGGAATAATAAAATAATTATAATAATAACAACAATGCATAATACATATATATACTCCACCTCACCTTATCCATCCAACTTATCCTTTCACCATCACAAATCCACCACACATTTTAGAAGAAAGAAAAGGGAAGATTTCAAGTAAGCATTTTGTCCCTCTACCTCTAGATTTTAAGGTAAGACCGTCTTATACTAGTCCATATGTTAATTAATTTATACCGTAAACCCTCCTTGACCTTGGCTCGCCTCAGACCGTCATTGACCACCCCTTTGACCACTGTTGACCACCTTTAATCGAGGTTTTACCGTGTATTATAACGTGTTTGTTGCTGTTTTTATACCGTCTTTGGACTAGTTTTTAACCACCTTCTACGGCCTGACTTGGGCTGACCTTGGGTGGCTTGTTTCGTGGGTTGAGAAGAGAATTGAGTGGTGGTCATGGGTGGTGGTTTGAGTGGCGTTTGGGCGGTGTAAAACGGGTTCAAAGGGAGGAGTTCGGTGGTTATGTTTGTGTTGTTGTCGTGTTGTTGTCGTGTTGTTGTTGGTCGTTGTTGTTGCTAATGGGGAGGCGTATGGTGGTCATCAGAAGGTGATGACCACCGTGGCCAGGTGTGGTGTGGAGGTGGTCCACGGTGGTGGGGTGTGGTGGTTGTCTTAGGGGTGGTTGGTGTATGTATGTGTGTATCAGTTGTGTGGTTATTGTTGGGGCGGCTGTTGTGGTTGTTGCTGCGGTTTTAGGGGCTAGCCGAGGGCTGGTTAGGGGGTGGTGTGAGGTGGCCGTGGTGGGCAAAGTGGTGGCCATGGTGAGGTGGTGCGGGATGGTAGAGTGACCGGGTTTGGTGGGGTTTCAAATAGTTTTAACACGGGTTTTTATTTAATTAATTAATTACGTATTTAATTTAATTGCATTGGTTAGTGTTTATACGTATTTAATTATCGTACTTAGTTGCCGACTTTATGGAGGAGCACATTTGTATCCGGTTGCTTTATTATTTTGCGGGATTGCTAAAAGGTAGGTTAATCCTACTCGGTTTCAATATAATTGGATGGTCATGTGAGTCATTATTGAGTGTCATTGCGTTATAACAGGTTTATCGTAAATTCATATGCTATTAGAAATGCATTATTATATCATGCCATTGGTGATATTGAGGAATTGCTATTCATATCGTAATTAGGACCGTGTATCATGATGAGTCGGTAATTGGCATATTGTGTGGTATCTCGCATTTATTGTGTTTGTCATGCATATTGTGTTATATGTGTTTGTGGAGGTTGTTGGCGGTGTTATGGTGTTGTTACTCGTTCTTATGGAGACGTGAGGCGGTTGGGAGACCGCCTCACGCTTGAGTCGCCTCTCGGAGCTTCCCACTCCGAGGGGCATGCGCACATTAATGGCTTGAGTTATGGCGGGACACGTGAGGTTGAGTCACGTCATCTGGCAGGGGATCTGTGTCGCTCTTGGGCCCGGTACCACCGGTGTGTCCGAAGTACCTTTTTTTTACGGGCTGCGGTCCGACTGTTTTTGTGGGCAATGCTACGGTGTCGTCACCGGGTTGTGGGTACCGTGGTTGTGTCTCTGGTTTCGGAGGTTGCCACGGAGTAGTGTGGTTGGAGGTTGTGTCATATGCATTTCATTGTCGTGTTGCATAATCATATTTCGCATGTCGTGTCTTATATTATTTATTGAAAATGACGTGTTGTGTGTCTGTGTAATTGTCACCTATTTTCGGAATGACCTGTGTCGATCCATATGATATTTCCGATCATATGGGGAGCAGGTTAAGTACAAGTTGTATTTGGTGTCACGTGGGAGACAGGACGCGCTTCTTGATTCTTTCTTAATTGTATCTCCGATTCAACGCCTCGGGAAACCGAGATGGTAACATCTCCCAATTACTTTTGCCGGGTAAGAAGGGGATGTTACAAAGTGGTATCAGAGCGACGATTTTGGAACCTGAACCAATTACCCAAAATTAATCTAGGTGTGTCTAATAAAATGAACCCGACATGAGTACAATAGGAAGTCGGTTTTGGATGAGTAGGCGCCCTCATATCAAAACCAGTGCCTATTGTCTCGGTTGGTCACTACGTGAGTGGTTATGAGTCGGGAAACGTGAAGTACAATGTTGTATGATTACATGTGGGTTGTGATTGTTGTTAAGTTCTTTCATGATATCGTTGTCCATTTCGTGTATGATAATATGTGAAAGTGGATGAAATAATTGATGAGTATGACATGTTTTTGGAGTGGTTGTTGGGTGTCGGTGTGTGAAGGCTAGGTGAAATGTGGTGTGATTACATAATTACATGTGTGCTATAACATGTTGATAAGATTCTTGCATGATTAAGCCATTCATGTGGTACATGTTAATATGTGAAAATTTGAATGAAAAGAGTGACGTGTATAACGTGTTTTGAGAGTAGTTATTACGTGTTGGTGCGTGAGGGGCATTAGCCCCGTCTTTTGCATTCTAATACCGCATGTATGTTTGGATTTCACTAGTGCTATGGTTAGATTGTGATTTGAAATAGTTGTTACTAGGGTAGCCGCTAGCATAAGAGTAGTAGTTCTTAGTCGGAAATTACAAACCATAGAGAGGCACCCAACCGAGTGCGAGCTAGTACTTGGCCGAGTACCGGTCACTCGACCGAGTGAACCCTAGTACTTGACCGAGTGGGCCGAAATTTTCTGGAAATGGGTCACTCGACCGAGTAGAGGAGGGCACTCGACCGAGTGCCGTTTTCTGGGTTGTAAATTCCGCGAGATTTGTATTATTAACTAATCTTATTTTATCTCTTTCATTTCTTCACTATTTCTCATAACAAATGTATCAAAATCCCTTTAAATTTCTTTCAAAACTCCATTGTTGATGTTTGTTGCTTGGATTTCAGCTTTCTACTCCATTTTATCCCATAATTCTTGTTAAGTAAACAATGTGAATGGTTTTCTCCTTCCTCTTACTTTCCCCAATTTGATTCTGTTTAGATCTACACAAATTCCTTCAAATTTTGTCAATTATTTGCGTGCTTTTGTTTAATTCATGGTAGTAATTAGCTTTTTATACCATTGTTGTTGGTAAATATTAAGTTTTCATGTTGAAATTTTGACCATATATGATGAACTCGAAGATTTGATGTTCTTGAGTCAATAATTGGATTTTGTGTTTGTTGATTGGATTTAATTGAACAACAAAGGTTTAACCTTTGTTGTTGCATGATGTTGGGTCTTGTCTTACATGTGAAAATTTCGTCTTAAAAATCCGTCTTAAATTTTCGAAATATAGGGTGTTCATGCCCAAATTTTGATGTTTCATAAGTAAGCCTTGATTTATTGTCTTATAATACTACTATACCCGTTAGTAACATAGTACATTGTCTTAAAAACGAAAATTTCATTTTCAAATTTGACCCCAAAATTTCGTATGTAGTATACATGACCAAAAGTTGGTTTTTACATCTTAAACATGGTTTAATACTATAATGTGACCAGAATTTTATGAGTATTGCTAGAACATGGTGTGAGTTGAAATTTTCCATCTTAAAAACCATGACAAAAGCTTGGAATTTTGTACTAGCTATGTCAAAATTTTATTTTTATGCTCACAACATGTTTCATTTGAGCTTATAGTTTTGTGAGTGTTGTTATAAAATGGCTTAAACCAAAATTTTACCTCTTAAAAGTTGACAAAACACCCAAAATTTTTGTGATGATTATGCATAAGTTTTGATTTTATACTCATGACATGCTTCACTTGTCCATTATTACCTTAATCCTTGATTAGGCCTTGTGAAGTCTTACATGAAGATTTATCCGTCTTTATTTTCGAAAATGGGTAGTATACCTACCCGGATTTTGATTTCTTTCGAACTAAATATTGTCTTGATTGTCTTTTGTACCCAATATATGGTTGGTAATGTCATTTGTTGTCTTATATCGTGATTTATTTTCGTCTTAAGACTCTTAAATCTCAATAATGGGTAGTAATTGTACCCAGATTTTAATTTTGTACTTAATACGTAGTTTAATTGTCGCATATGGTTACAACTTTATTAACAACATGGTATCGTCCTAAATTGTAAAATTTTATCTTAAATTTTCTCCGAATATTTTTTATGCCCAACATTCATGCCAAGTTTTGATTTCATGTTTCATTATTGGTTTAATCGTGTCAAAAGCCTTGGTGTTCACTAAACTCGTTGTGTATTGTCCTGAATTAGAGTCCTCATGTTGTGTATTTCACTTAAATTCATCTTTCCATATGTTCCTTGAAGGTTATGGACGCGAGACGTGTGTTTTATTAGGGTTGATGTGAGCTTATTCTTTCGATGTGGATTTGAGTCGTGTAAGTATGTGTAAGAGAATGCCATTAGTTTCAACTTTAAATGATTGTTGGTACTTGAACTGGGCTTGATTAGGTAGTGATGTAAGTGTTGTGAATAAGGAAATAGGGAATGGAGATGGAATGTATAGGAGTGTGTATGTTGACAAGATAAGGCATGGAGAATGAGGGATATAAAAAGGCAATAGCGGACCAATGGACTTTTGAGGGAGAAACCTTTTACACTAGTAGTTGTATTTTGTGATCACGGGAGTATTACTTCGCGGTCAAGAGGATTAAAATGGGGGTTGTAGTGTAGATTGGTAGTTAGCCAATGTTTAAGAGTTGAAAGTACTAGGAAGAGACCTAACTTATACCAAGTCTTGAGTTGGATGGTGAGTGACGATTCTAAGTGATAGAAGGTAGTAAATCGGACGGTGAAAGGTGTCTAGCAAAAGTTATAGTAATATTTGGTGGCAAAACTACTTGAGAGTAATTACATACATGTGAATAAACGGTGGCTATATTATTATACCAACGTCGATTTTTCGGGGGGGGGGGGGGGGTTGATAATGAGTCGAGCTTGCCCATTGAAAGTCGGGTTATCAGGGAACATTATTTGGAGAGATTGAGGGTGCGATATGTACTGTACAGGGGTTTAATTATGTCGTTTAAGTGTTTTGATCATTTTTATTATATGGTATAATCGTTTAATTTAAGTATGCGTGTACAAGTGTGGAAGTGGTTATGTGAGACTCCGGTCTTATGGATAGTAACGTAAATGTTGCTTTCAAAGTTGTCTTATAATTATTCTGGGAAACATCCATGTTATGGATTGTGACCTTGTTGTAGTGTTTCGTTCAGTTGTGATGTTTCTATTGTCATAGGTGATATCAGTACCGTGCTTATGGGAATGTATAAAATTTGATGCGTGTTAATGTGGTTATTGTGTTTCGCACTACGGTGCGATTGTTGGTGACGGTATCGTGATACCGTCACCGGTTATAGGGGAAATGAAATGGGTGTGCAACAAATCTTGAAATATCATGTTGTGTCGGTCATGCAATAACTCGAATGTTTTATTTTGTTTGTATTGTAACTGTAACACCCCCATACTCCGAGGCACCTTACTAGGACTACCTCAAGGTACAAGGATGCTACCATCTCGGTTTCCCGAGGTAGTGAACATCACAGAAACAATAAAGAAGCATTATTATTAATAATGTCTAAAGAATACAAAAGTGAACTCTCCAAATACGGAGTACATGGCAAAACTGATAAACAAAGTGTAATCTAATGTCCGCGGAAGCTACTACTATGTGACTCCACCCTACTAACCCCACCGCGTGATCAGCAACCATCATGGTCAATACCTGTTAGACAACCTGCTCACCATCCCCGAATGGATCATCACAATTTTTAAAATAATAAACGGTGGTCAGTCAGCTGAATAACAATATACATAATAATGTAACAACGGGTACAGTATCACAACACCACCACCACCACCACCACCAACACCAACCATCTCCACACCACTCTGGTACCAGGACACACCCAGACATACCGCATCACCACATCACACCGATACCGGGACACATCCAGACGTACCGTAACAACCCAAGTCCCTTAATGTGCACACCCCCCTACGCTGAGAGAACGCAGGAGGCGAACAATGGGGGTGAGACTGTTGGAGAAAAGTGTCCCCGACAATAATGCGATCACAAATTGTCGATCATAATTGATCACATATGTAAATCTCACATAAAGAATACATG
>VHZZ01007615.1:60833-76153 GCA_009801015.1 Silene noctiflora | reverse complement strand
TAAAATAATCATCCCTTACGTATTCTTATTTTGAGTTTTATAATGATATTCAAATCATGTGATCGCACTATTGTTGAGGACACTTACTCCAACACGGTCAATAGGGGTATTTATCATGTTAAATTGCATGCATGCTCTTAAAGGTTGCAGTTAGGTGAGTGGCTTCATTTCTTTCTATCTTACAACATACTCACCATGTTCTTTAAATAAGTGATGAGCGACCCGTGGGAGTTCGATATATACGAGTCTTGCAAGGTCGACGATTCAGTAAAGTTATCATTGATTTAACTCGTTTGCACTTGATTTGGTACTTTGGTGTTGGCTTGATTACATTAAATCGGTTTGGGCATTTCAAAAGCATAGTTAGCTCTGAGCTTATTTATCGTTCCCTTAGTTCTATAGAGTCTTTAGTCTGTGCTTGCTTGGGGACAARCAAGAGTTTGGTTTAGGGAGGTTTGATGTGTGCATTTTATATTCACTTTCCTTACCATTTTGGCACACATTTCTATGCACATTAGATGCTCTTAAGAGCTTTTTTAGTGTCAAATTCTCTACATTTGCTACTTCGGTGTATTCGTTTTTGTTTTGCAGAAAATAACACTTGGTTGCGCATTTTGAATCGATTCTCGAGCACATGAAGATTTGGAAGAGCTATAGATTAGACTTCCTACTACTAAGGAAGCTTATCGAACATTTGAAGAGCTTAAGGGTTGAATTAGACCCTTACTTGGTAATTGGTGATAGTTTGGAGTGATATTATGAGCTTTACATTACTAGTGCCTACTTTGAAGAGCCATAACTCGAGTTCTAAAAATTATAATCAAGTGATTCAAATTGGAGGTGAAATATTATCTTGTTAGCTTTCCAAAGCCACCAAAAACGCCTTATTTTCCCAAGGAACGACGAAATGGCGGCCGTTTGAAGTTCAGTGCGCATTGCAGGAACTGCGCGACGAATAATAGTCGATCGACTGTTCTGCTTGGTCAATCGCCTTATCTCCAGTTTGACCGAAAATATGCTTTTTAATTTCGGCCTACTTTGTTTCTTGATGGATAATTTTAGACTTTTAGTATTTAAGAATAAGTTGTAAAACATTATTAGKWTATCAAACTCTTGACACAGAAACCTTTCTACGTTGTTTTGTTTCTTTGTTTTTCTRGATCTAGGAACTTGCAATCATTCTATTTTCACTCGGTATTTTAATTGATCTTTATTTCTTAAATTTTTATCCTTTATTATTCATCTGCATTCCCTTTTGCTTATTTCCTTGTTGTTTATGATTATTTGTTGTTCATACTCTTTAATTATGATTAATTCAATTGCTATATCAATCATCTGTTTAATTAAATTCAGTATGCGTAGCAAATTTTCTTATGCTAGGATTTAAGGGAGCCACGGTCTCGTAATAAGATGTTGCTTGGTTTCTAGATCTGGGACATTTATTGTGTTAGAATTGTTAATCGCATCTTTTTATTGTAGTTAATTGATTAAATGCATGTGATCAGTTAATTGATTTGTTAAGCCCCGACCTAGATCGAAAGAGTGGTATTGGGTGAGAACTAGTTGCGAACAATAGAAATACCTAATTAGGGCAAAAGCTACATTAGATTTCTAGGGGAATAGTAGACCGAAAGGAACTGTTCAATACCCTTCTGACTGTATTTTATATCGACCTTTGACCTATGCTTTTGAATGTTATTAACCGTGGTGAACCGATAATCCTAGCTATTTCTCTTATATCGTTTTTAAACCCGTTTCTTAATTGCTTGATTTTATTTCACTGTCTTTAGATTAGTTAAATAAGCAAATCAAACCCCAAGTCAGTTACTCAGACAAACTTAGTTGACTTCTAGAACATCTTTGTCTCCCTGTGGATAGGATCTCGACTTCCTTTGCTATAATAGTTTAGGCCAGTTGGTTTATTTTTGATTAAATTTGCGATTTAACATGTCATATATCAAAGGCACAAACCAAGTGAACACCATAAATCTTTCGAACAAGGATTTCTCGTGTACATGCCTTGCCACACACTCCAAAATCTAGATCTTGTATAAAATAAAAGAATATAGTCATTTCCAAAATATCTTGCCAAAAAATAAATTTAGAAAATAAATATAAATAAATTTAACATTTTATGAAAGAATAACCGAAAAGTATTTTGTAAATATCTTAAATATTTCGGTTAAGAATCGTATGGAAAGTAAAATGATTTCTATGATTTGAAAAATACTCCTTCCAATCCACACCAAACTCCCCATTTTCTTTTTGGAGGTCAAACGCTGAAAACTTTGATCGTTAATTCACTCAAAATTATAAATCTTTGAAAAATAAATCTTACATATTTAGTTTTGTTAAGAAAATATCTTTCACAAAATTATATCTTTTGTGAAATTTTTTTACATTTAACGGAAAAAAATCACGGCCAAAGCACCGCCTCGAAGACCACCCAAAAGCAAATATGGAGTTTGGTGTGAATTGGAGGGAGTATAAAATATCTATAAAAGATAAGAATTCTACTTTTAGATAGAAATCAAATCTTAGTCTATCTTATTGTTGAAAGATTCTACAATATCTTGTAAACAAGCTATAATGAAATCTTTCTGCAAAAGATATACCAACTTAGATTTCAATCCAACTTAAAATCTCATAAAATAAAACAAGATATTATAGTTTTGAAAAAAAAAAAAAAAGAGTTTTAGAAAAATATATAAACCTTGAACTACTGCAAATGTGAGGATACGGTCTCCTGAACTAAGGATACAATTCCCTTAGGTTCTGGTAGAGTTCTATATCACTTGCGGTAATCGTTCCCTTAACTAAGGATACCGTTTCCTCAAGTGTAGTTTGAGGTTGTGCATAGTTTTAAGATTCTCTTTTACAAAACATGTCCCAACCTATTTCTTAAACTTCGTGATTACTTTATAGATCAGATATGTCCTTGATTTCAATCATCATCTTATATGCTTCATTTGGATCAAGCTTGAGTACCTAAACAATATGTATACTTCACAACATATCAAGCTCATGAAATTATAAATAAAATAACTTAGAAATAAAACGATAGCTTGACATGCTTCAAAACCTAATAAGACCTAGGGTCAACAAATTTCCCCTTTTTGATGATGTCAAGTCTTTCCTAAGATTTTATTTCTAAGGTCGTTCCCCCTCAAATAGATATCGTTTAATAATCGGAGAATCATATGATATAAGATTCAAGTCATTAAACCTAATGCCCACGTCTAATTATTAGACAATATAGAAACTAAACCAAAGAGGAAGAGAACAAATTTTTTAAAAGTCGTCTAAAGGGTTGATAATCACGTCAATCGAATCTTAGGTCTATTTCCCCCTCTTGACTTCATCGAAAAGGCAAGCAACTAGGGTAATACTATGCAAAATTCGCACATAAGATCAACAATATAAGAACATGCACCAAATCAATAAAACAGATAGTTGATTAAGCAGAAAAACAAGAAAGATAAATTGTTTATATAGACCAAGCCTTTAATAAAATGAAAAGGGATTAATATGAGATGTTCCTAAAACAAACTAAGAGATAAAAAGTACAATCATCAACAAAACACCATGCAACACCTATCATTGCTTCTTCATAGCTATGATCCAGCCAATACCCAAAATAAGATGATCACAAACTCAGGTGCAATTTTCCACAACCCTCCTTAAAATACCACAAACAATCATCAACATATGACCGATCTTCAGAACCTCCATCAAAACAGAGAAACCCTTGTCTCTTCTTACTACTTCTGACAATATATATATAGCACTCCACAACACCAACCACTCTGAAAATCCAATCATTGTGGATTAAAAATATTTAGCATGTTAAGAATGTAAACAGAGCGATCAATGTTGTTGATAATGCGCTCAATCTGTTAAGAAGAACATTATACTTGTGTCCAGAAAAAGCGGAGGCAGTTCCTGCTTGTTCAACAACATCTTGAACCTCATTAATTAAGATATTGCCACCATTCTTGAGTAGCTGCAGATCCTAGAGAGCGACATCAACCTTTGCATTAAGAGTGTCAACTAAGTGTTCCAGAACTGCCATGCGCTGAGACAGAGCCGTCTCCAGCATAAAAAAATGATGGATTAAAAGGTTCTTGATATCATCCATCGTTGTAGCCTTCACTTTCCCATTAGCAACAACATCCTCCTCCAAAACCTCAACATTCGACCCTTCGTCTATCTCCATTTGATCAAACTTTCGCTTCCCCAAAATAATTTCTTTAAGATATTTGATTGTTTGTTGAGATGCCATATTGGTGTTTCAGTAGATAGTTTGATTGAGAAGCATGGAGTGTAGAGGGAAGGAAAAGAGATTTGAGGGGTTTTTTGTGTTTTGGAAGATGAATAATTGTGGTGAATGTTGACGGTAAAAATAAGGGAGTTGGGAGTATAAATGTTTCGTAAGTTGGGGTAATAATGATGTTTATGGGAAAGAGGATTGATGTGATGGGTTGAGTGCATGTGGCGTATGAAGGAGAGAGGTTAAAGGGAGGCATGTATATAGTGTGAGAGAGTTAGGATATGAGCATAATACCCACTAGGCCTGGTCATAGGTGCGGGTCGACCCGGCTAACCCGGACCCGACCCGCCAGTGGACCCGCCTTGCACCCGGACCCGTCAGACCCGGACATGAAACCGGCCCGACCCGTTTATACCATATGACCGGGTCCGGGTCATAATTTTTTAACCCGGCCCGTTAGGTGAACCGTCTCAGTAACCCGCCCAACCCGCCCCCAGACTCGTGGGTCTGACCCGCCCGTGACCCGTGGGTCTGACCCACCAGATCTGGACTCATTATAAAAAAAAAATGGCAAACCGAGAAACATTCATATGGAGGTACTTCCATAAAATCTCGGTTTCAAATACAGATAATGAATTCAAGTGTATTTGCAAGGTTTGTGAAACTAATAACATTACTAAGACTACAAATGGAGCATCGATGGAGGCTACGGCGTTATGTATCGTCATTTAAAGATGGCCCATGACATTACTCGTGATGTATAMCGTGATATTTAAATCGAGCCATTTCAAATTTAAATATCTATTTCCGTCGTCATTATGTATGTCAAATAATTATGTAATTTAATTACAAATTTATCGAATGTACGTTATAATTACGAAATACGGAATAAAATAAATCTTTTCGATTACGTAAACATTTTCTTATTTTGATTTTTTTAAAACATGGGCTGCCAACATGGACCCGACCCGTCAGACCCGGCACGCCAGACCCGCCCAAACCCGCCATTCAACCCGTCTGTTTACCCTTCCGGGTCGGTTCCGGGTTGGCCATCACATGGCCCGGCCCGACCCGCGACGACCCGCCACTATACACCGGGCCGTGTCCGGTTCACTAGCCAATTAACCCGGCCCGCCCTTGACCCGCACCGGACCCGGACGACCCGCACTAATGACCAGGCCTAATACCCACAAAGATTTTGTCAAAGTTTTAACAATTGTTGTACCCCCAAAAGATTCCTTTTAATTCTAATGAAATAACTTTCCTTTCTTCAATACACGTCCATAAGGTAATAACTTTCCACTATTAAATACGGAGATATTTTGTGACGAAATATTTTGTGAGAGACATAAAGATACAAAAGCTGGCAAAATATTTTGTAAGAATATATCATACTAAATATGAGAAACTATTTCATTACGACGATATTTTTAACAATAAAAATATCAGGAATATTTAGAAAGTGTTCCAAATACAAAAATTAATGAAATATTGAATCATATGATAAAAGATCTAATGTATGAACAAATCCAACTTGATTTAAGTGAAAACAACTACACGTTTCATTAAGATCATACGTATAAATAATGCGTCAAAATTGTATTCACCTTACATAATACGAACACTATTCAACTTTATCCAGAACTAGTCAATTGTTGGGAGAAAAATAAACATTTAGACGTCAATTATCATTGATTAGCCAATTTCTAGACGAAATTTTTCAAAGCATTCTCTAGCTAAAGGCTTAGTAAAAATATCAGCTTTTTGATCGCCCGTAGGATAAAATCAATTCAATGTTTCATTTTTCAACATGATCTCTAAGAAAATGATGAAGATATCTATATGTTTAGTTTTAGAATGTTGGGAAGGATTTTTGGAAATGGTAATTGTGTTAATATTATCACAATAAATAGGTACGTCAGTACAAATGACTCCATAATCACGTAATTGTTGTTTAAGCCAAAGTAATTGAGAACATAACAATGATAAAGCTATGTATTCACTCTCAGTTGTAGATAATGAAATCGTGGCATGTTTCTTTGATCCCCATGTGATGATGCTAGAACCAAGGAACGTAGTTGTTTCAGAAGTACTTTTTCTATAATATCCACCGAAATTAGCATCTGAATATCCTTTAAGATCAAAATTGTCAAACATAGGATAAAACAGATATAGTTTACTCATTCGAACGAGATATCATAGTATACGTTTACAGCTACCAAATGTGTTTTCACTGCGCCAATTAACTGCTCTAACAACGGTTAAATAAGGTCCATTACCGTTGTAAAACAAAAACACGAAACCGTTATAATAACTACAGTTGTTAAATTTTTACAACGGTTACTGAAAAACACGGGACCGTTGTTAAGATAATGAAAAGACAATGGTTATGGCAAAAACCATTAAAAGTGTAAGAAAAGACAACGGTTATTGGCATAACCATTGTTAAAAGTCTGACAAAATACAACGTTTATGTAAAAACTGTTGTGAAAAGTGTAACAAAAGACAACGGTTATTCAAGAACCGTTGTCTTTTGTCACACTTTTAACAATGGTTTTTTCCATAACCATTGTCATATTTTTTTGTTTTTTTTTTGTTTTTTAATATTTTGATTAGCATGTTCCAGCTATTAAAATGCTATTTTCTCGTTCAGTAGCCTTTTAACATCTGTATATACACAGAATGCCTTCAGAAAGACAAATTTCTACACAAAAAGTTACAAAAATATTCATTCCTGCATCAAAACAATAGTCTAATTTTTACATAAATATGAATTCTCCATACGCAGGTCTGTATACACATGTTTTCACATAACATCTTATCGATTAAAATGGTACATTATTACATACCTATATAGTTTTATATTTCATTATCATATAAATACTTACTCTCTCACATTATTAAAAATCTTCCAGCTTGACGAGCTCTGCGTCGAACATCAGCCTATTTGCGTATTTGTTTCCTCGAATAGGTAGTGGCAGTTCCATTAATAAAATACTATAGAAGTGACAATAAAAATAATAGAGTATTAATAAGATATATAAACACTTGCTCAAATGAAGTTTACTTAAGATACTCAAATGCACTATACTTAAGATTATACAACTCAAAACTCTATCTTAGAAAGTGCAACACTTTAGATTGATTAAAAGACAACAAATTAATAATAATTGATGCACCTCTAATACTTAATGAGAAATATATAAATTATAAGGCACACCACATGTTTATGAAAAAGCGATAACTAAATAGTAAATAATGTATAAGTAATTAATACCTCAAGTAGATTTTTGGGTGAATTTGTAGAAGTTCTACTCTCTTTCGATCCTTTAGCTACATTAATCTCCAACAAAATAAAGGTAATATTAATGCGACTAAGATGAAATAAATCAATAAGCAATCAACAGTAATTCAACTCAATAACATCAAAATTCACAACATTTCCAACCATAGTTACTAAACTAGCATGATAACACATACTATCGGATACCACATCACTATAACTTAACCTTACACTTACTAGTAGTAGAAACCAACATGATAACACACACCTTCAGAAATCAAACAAAAAAAACTTGTAATATAACATATGGATAATAAACACGTTGTCACGAAAGGAGTGAGAACAATAACAAACACGAGTTTCAAAAATTTTTCATTTGCATATACCAGTATTTGCCTACTTATAAAATAAATATACCTTATAGTGGCTGCAACCACTTCCTAAACAAAGTTACACTGATTCACCCAATTAAACCTTCAAGAAAAAGATTTATTACAAATAAATGGTACACATCTGATGTAGTTTTAAATACCTCGCAAGTGAACGAGATTCGTCGCACTATTAAGGGTCGAACCACAAGGAGCACTGTGAATACATATTGTTACGATTCAATTGTTTAGCTAAGTGGAGCAAATAAGATAGGTAGGTTATCAAACAACTAAACTAAGTGAAAGTAATGAAAATAAACTAAAACAAGGTAAGGAAACAAAAGAAAGCAAATATATACGATTAACTTCAAGAGATTAAAAGCCTAGGACACGACTTTGACTACCAACACTTGTAATTCACCTCTTAATCTCGTTAACTAGCTGTCAGGGGATACGTTATTGGGAGGAACGCCTCTAGGTCGCCTATTATCTCCCTCCCGGGTTCACAATAGGACAATATCTCTATCGATTCAACTCCCTCCCCTGCCCATGAATCAAATTCCCGACTCAAGGTTCAAGTTTTACCAAAATGGGCCCATTTTCGCTCCCCTTTCTCCAAGGTCAAGGCATTAAGTCCGCGATAAACCCCGGTCATCCCACTCCCTCTTCTGAGGGTCAATTTCAAACCGAAAATCAAAGGTACCCTCTCCAAGTTCTTTCTTCCGGGTTCAACTCATATAGGCAACTACTCTAAACAAGGTGAATCAACTCCCAACCTAGCCAATTCCCATTGACGGGCAAGGGTTAAAATTCAACTACAACCCACAAGAGTGTAAACAATTCAAGTCCTTCATTTTACCCAACAACTTCCCCTCAACAACTAATTTAGTGAAATCAATTCGGTAAACTACTCATGTTGGAGCCTAATCGTGCCCTAGTGAAGGGACTACTCACTAATCATGGTCTCTAAACTAACACAAGCAATAAAGGTTGAATCTTGGTAATTAAACATGTTGAAAGTTGAACAATTACTAATTAGCATGCAAGTAGACAAATAAATAAGATGGAGTACTAATAAGACTAAATTTATCATCCACTAGGCATAAAGGTAGAACCTTTATGAAGAAAACACAAACTTTCATACAAACATTCTAACAAACATCTTTTATGCATGATTGTAAACAAGAAACAGGTAGAAAAAACCAAGTAGAAAAGACAAGGAAATGTAAACAAATGAAAACAAATGTAAACAAATGAGAAATAAACTAAAAAGGGAGGAAATTTATACCAACAAAAGGAAAGGTTGAGTCTTTGATTAATAATTGTAGAAATCTTTCAAGTTCTTCTCTTACAAGCCAAATACCCAAATGTAAACTATTGAAAACCATTTACTATGTAATTAAGGTTTAATTAGGGAATAATTAAGGAATAATTAAGAAAACTTACATAAAATAAGGCTAAGTTTGAATCTAGGGTTGTGTGTACAAATGAATTAGGGAGGGGGTATATATAGGTTCTTACAAAATTGGGTGAAAATTACTAATGGGCTTCAAAGACGAGGGCAGGGGGTCTTAGCCGGTGTACCGGCAGCTGGTGGCCATCCCGGATGGGAGTCTTTTGGAACTTGAAGCTAATTTTTGGATAGCAAGTGTGCACAGCCGGTACACCGTCTGTCGGTGGGCATGTCGGCTGAGAGGCTCCTGTAAGTTTCCTCCAGTTTCTTCATTTATTTTTCTTCTTCTTGCATTCCAATCCCAGCCTGCTGGCCGGCTGCCGGTGGCCTAGCCGGCTGGGAGGTCCCTGGAAGTTTTTTGGACAATTCTTCTTTTTGCTCAATAGAGGGGAGTTCCCAACCGGCTGGCCGACCGAGAACACTGGCTCAGCAAATCACCTCTTCGTCATTGTCTTAGCTTTAAAAATAGCTCCTGTAATACTCAGGATTTTATGAGATCCTACTCGGTCGAGTTGTTCACCTACTCGACCGAGTGAAGTCTACTCGGTTGACTCTGCTCGACCGAGTGAAACTGATGCTATGATTTTAGATGCTGCCTTGTCCACTCGATCGAGTAGCAGGTCTTACTCGACCAAGTAAGTTTCACTCAACTGAGTAGCTGAGCTACTCGACCGAGTGGTTTCCACTCGACCGAGTGCGACCGAGCACTCGGCTGAGTGCCTGTTGCTGTCACTTGTATCCGCATTTTTGAGCCTTGTGGACCAACCCTTTTGTTTCTTCTTCCTTACTTATCACTAATACTACTACTTACCTACCCTTATCCTTTCATATCAAAATCCCTAAAATTATTCTCCAAAAACCTTATCCCTCCATTGGCATTTGTGGTGAAGAAAATCTACCAAATCCTCTTTTATTCATCTTTTGATTTGTAAGTTGGTCTCTCCTTTTTATTTTTCCCTCTTTTAATTAGTGTAGTAAAACCATATTGTTGGGAGGTTATTGTTAGAGATTTAATTAGGGTTTGACATAATTAATTAGGGATTAATTGAAGAATTAATTAGAATAATTGTTATACTAGTATGGTATTGTAATAGATAGCTATATATTGTGTAGGAGGAGGCTTCATAGAGGATAATTTCTGAGCTTGAGTACTTGTGTTGAAGAATAGCAAAAGGTAGGGTTCTCCCTACTTAGTCTTGATTATAATGCATATAATTCACATATTTCATAGTTATCATGTTAGTGACACAAATGTAATCATGTTAGTAGTTAAGGTTCATGAATTTGTGGTGGGATTACATGGAGGTGCTTGTATTTGGGAAATTGGATTGGTACATATCATTATCGTTGCATTATAATATGAGCATTGGGCAAGTTTGGGTGAATTCATGTTTTATCATTTGTCTTAAATGATTTGGATGGTTACATGTGGATATTTATTGTCTTATATGCGTTGTTGGACATTTATGATGTATGGAGATATTGGTTGGTGGAGGCTTGGTGTTTACTTGGGAGTTGTGGGGCGGTTGGGAGACCGCCTCACACTCGGGTCGCCCCTTGGAGCTTCCCACTCCAAGGGTGGTGTGCATACTAATGGCTTGAGCTGGAGGGATGTGTGAGGTGAGTCACATGGTCTGATTGGGGATCTGAGTCACTCTCGGACCCGGGTACCACCGACGTGTTCAGAGTACCTTGTACAGGCTGCGGTCCGGGTTATTTTGGCGGCGGTGCTGCGGTGCCGTCACCGGGTGTTGGTATGTCTGGGCGTGTCCCGGTACCGGTGTGGAGTTTGTGGTATGGAGGTTTACATATGTATTGATTGTATTGCATTATTCATCCTATCAGGCATTCGTAGTACTCCTCTCATATTTATATTTCCTTGTTGAACCTTTATATTACTGTGACTAACCAAATGGGCTTTTAAATATCTGTGTCGATCCATATGGTGATTTACACCCATATGGGGAGAAAATATTTGACATGAGTGCTTGCATTTCATCTGGGGCTTAGAGCGGTCTCACCGTAGAGTCATCACTTTGCTTATTAGACATTTGACTAAACAATTAGACTCTTTTCTATTTCAATTTGGCGGTATAAATTTGGGGATTGATGAAGAATCCTAAGACTTGTATGTAACCACTTAACTAAACTTATCTAGTTTCCTTTATGGTTTCATAATGTGTTTTAACTCTCCCATACTTGGAACTCGCACTACAAAGCTTGGGAAACCAAGCCTTGTAGCCCCTTCATGAGTCGGGATGGCCTAGTGGAAGGCTCTTGAATTTTGGGGGTGTTACAGCCCCGCTTGCTCCCATTTCCTCATTTCCGTCTCAAATCCTACAAAATGAGACATAACATCATAACACGAGAAATATGGGCGCTAAATGCAAGTAACGTCACGTAAAACGGAGCATGAACGGATCAAAACATAAAAAAAAGGGAGAATCACGAGTAAATTGCATGCATCAAAATTCCCCACACTTGAACCTTACTCGTCCCCGAGTAAGTGGCCTAATTGAACTAAGACCCGTAACAAAGCCTAATCACATGCACACTTTATTTATAATTGCCGAATCGGGTTTAGCTTCACCCAGAGCTCTTTGAACTCACAATTTGACACTTCATGAGAGGAAGTGCCCTATTGCAAGGCAAGTAAAGTCTTGTTACAAAAATTTGATTCAAAAAGGTACTAAACATCAAGCAAAGCACGGAAATGAATCGACCAAAACAAGCACACTTGCCTCATTCAAGCGGGGTTTCACAAAAATGAACAAAGGATGTCCTAAGTGTAGGATGTCATCTTAAAGTCTTACCAAGATGTCGGATCCTAATTATAGCTCAAGTAACCAACATTGACAACACGAAAGGCCAAGAAACAAATTCTAGGCCGGGAAAGGGGAAGTGCATAGCTATATTCCCGAGATTGACACGACGCACACAAGATTCGACTTCATATCAAGCCTATGACCAAGAGGAGGCCAAACACCGACTCTCATGGGTTTCATTCATCACTCAATGGAAGAATGAGTGATTTACGTTAACGATAAGTAACCAAAATCACTCTCCTAACTCGACTTACAAAGCATGCCCACAATCTAACATGGTACTCTATACAATATCCGCAAGAGGAGTTTTACAAAGACATGCACATAAAAGACAACTAGGGATGTAACGGGGCTCAGGTTAGGTAAAAAGGATTTGGTTCAAGCATCGTTTTAGGACATGTGGGGCCAATAGGTCGAGTAGTCGCCACAATAAACCGATTCACCAAACTGTACCCAAAGCCGATTTGGCCAAGGTGGCCATTATCCAAGTGATTCAATATTTTTAGACAAAATGAAACTCAATTGACAAAATCATCATCCCTTTATTATACAAACACCGCATTCTTTTTCTTTTTCTTTTTTATCTCATTTTTCTCATTTTCTATTTGATTTTCTTTCATTTCATTTGTTTTTTCTTTTTTCTTTTCTAAACCGCTTTTTCAATCAAGTTGCCAAGATAAGCTTCATTTACATTTCAAGCATTAGACATCCAAAAACTAAGGTTCCGACCTATTTATGCTTCCACAAACAGACCACACGATGAACTACTCAACAAAGGTGAGATGGTTATGGCATGTAGTTGTTTTGTTGGCAAAAGAAATGACCAAGCTAAAGCTCAAAATGGTTTATGAAAAGGGAAACAAAACTAAAGGGTATAAGAGAGGCTTATATGGCTATGTGAGGTTACTTGATTGAACAAAAACTGTCTCAAAATGCACATAAACACTTCTATGGAATCGAGGAACGAGCTCTATGCTTATGCGTTTTGACATGACACACCACGTAAGGAGAACTACTCACAAGACCTAAACGGGACTGGTTTGATGGACCAGCCATAAGGAGGCTCTAACCTTACATTTGAGTAGCTATGTCCATCCTAGATCAAGTCTAGGGCCTAATACGGTCTTACAAGGTGGTCGCAACCTGGCCATTAAGCTAGACACCCGGGTTTTGGCAAGCCACACCCTATCATTGTAACACCCTCATACTTCGAGGCATCTTACCAAGGACTATCTCCGAACATAGGGATGCTCCCATCTAGGTTACCCGAGGTAGTGAACATCATAGAAACCATAATGAAACAAATATAAAGTTTAACTTATAAAAAGGCTACAACTGAAAACGTGCCAAATACAAAACCAAACCATAACTCCAACTGTGATAACAAAACTAACGTAAGCGGAAGCTAAGACTACAAAAATGGTGATAACACTTCCCCTGCCAACCCGCATCAACAGCAACCATGGAAATCATCATCACCTGCTAAGCCAATTGCTCACCATCCCCGAACGGATCACCACAGTTTTGAAAACAAACACGGGGTCAATCAACTGCACAATAATATACATTATAATGCATAACCAAACATCTAAAACAACCAGCAACCTCCATCTCCCATCTATATCACAACCAATAACTGACTACACACCGAGGTGTGTAGCCCTTCCAGTGGGGACCGCAACCTTACCACCAAAATCTCCGCTCACGCAGAGCGAACCCAGTTCCTTAATGTGCACATCCCCTTTCCCCCCCTTCCCCAATGGGGGTGAGACCACCTCTCGTAATGACTCACAACCAACACCAACTCCAACACCAACAACCACCACCATCCACCACATACAACAACCACAACATATACATAAAATAACTAGTACAAAGATCGTCACATTAGTCATACACTATTCCACAGGCAATTGAGTAGAGAACCTTACCTGATAAGCAATCCGACAATTCACAACAAGAAGTCGGAAAGGTTCCTCTACGAAATATCCTCCTAGAAATATAATCAAACAATCAACCAATTGTCTAAGAACAAACGAATAACAAAACCCCCAATTATTCTAATTAGGGTTTCATACAATTACCCCATAAACCATCAAAGGACTAGATCGATAACTTACCCGATTGATTATAGGGACAAAGATGAAAAGATTCCCCAACAAACGATCAACTAAGGCCTTGGATTGATATAAAATGAAAGTGAGTAGCTCTTACGTCGCTTTCAGTGTAAAAGTGTCTTGAGAAAAGTTTTTAGAATAAAAGATAAATGATTATGCATCACGTTTTATTTTATATCAATCGCTCAAAAACCCGTAACAAATCGGACACTCGGTCAAGTACGAGCCACTCGACCGAGTAAGCCACACTTGACTGAGTGCGAGACACTCGATTGAGTACGCCTAACTCGACCGAGTGCTACACACTCATCTGAGTCCTCAACGAACAGACCACTAATATCCTATACCAACTGGATACTCGGTCGAGTATCCTGAGGTCACAAAACTGGTGTATTACAGTCTTCCTTCCTTAAAACGAATTTTGTCCCCGAAGTTCAAACCTATACCTGATACAAACGACACAAAGACCAACCCAACGCTAAACATACTCAAACTACAAACAAAAGAACTCAAACTCATACGAAAAATGACTCAAAAACTGTGTCAAAACGCATGCGATCATCTCCTACCCCCATAAAAAGAACTAGGTTACGTCCCCATAACCAACATAACTAATAAAAAAGGTGAGGATACTGCTCCTTCGTCTTTTCCTCTGCTTCCCATGTAGTTTCTTCAACATTATGATTGGTCCACAACACTTTGAACAACACAGTCTCCCCATTCCTTATCTTTCGTACTTTACGATCCAAGATTTCTTTTGACACCTCCAAAAAAGTCAAAGACTCATCCAGCTCGACGTTCTCAACCTCTAGCACACGAGAAGGATCACACATGTACTTCCGTAACTGGGACACATGGAACACATTATGCACTCGGTCCAAAGCTGGTGGCAACGGCAACCGATAAGCCACCTCCCCTATCCGATCCAAAATCTCATAAGGACCTATAAACTTCTGACTCAGCTTTCCCCTCTTGCCAAAACGCATAACGCCCCTCATAGGTGA
>VHZZ01007613.1:15581-35316 GCA_009801015.1 Silene noctiflora | reverse complement strand
AACGTTGTAATCACTTAAATTATTATTTAAAGTTGTTTCTTTATTGTCTCGTGATTATCATTGCCTCGGGAAACCGAGATGGTAGCATCTCTATGTCTAAGGTGGCCTTGGTAAGGCACCCTGGAGTATGAGAGTGTTACATGAGCCTCCGTCCACCAATATGCGGCCCACCTTCTTTTCTCGAATGTATCCAAACACAAACAAAGGGCGATTTGTGCAGCTTTGATCCTAATAACAAATCTTCATCGGTAATGCGAGAGCGGCATTGCAAGCAACACATTTCTTTGATTGATTTGCAGGCTCTCCTGCAGCTCTAAGCTTGTCAGCATACGCCTCTGGTTGAAGAATCGCCAAGGACAATTGTTGACGCATCTCTTCAGGCAAGTGAAACATTTGTTGCCATCCCATGCGTGCAGGTAACGCGTGTAGTATTGCATCAATCTTCGCACCGTTGTCCAAATCCGATAGGGATTCTTTAGTCACAACATCTTCACTGCGATCTTCCTCGACAATGGCAGAAGACACGATGTTCATCGGAACTTCTGGGAGGTAGGACTTAGGAAAATAGTCTCCTAACATCACAATTTGACGTAACTTTGACTTGACTTTCTCGGGCGATGTCACATTTGGTGGAGACTTCAAGACGGTTCCCCTATCTTTCTCATATGACGATCTCCTTATTTTCTGGCGAGTCGACATTTGATGTTGGGAAACTGACACTTGACTGTTTTGCTTCTTTTGTCGTCGCCTAGTCACAAGGGTCCACCCTTCGTCGTCGTCCTCATGATTCTATGGCGGCTTCAGGCCTCCCTGCTGCTATAAACTGTTCATATATTATACATAGGAACCCTACAGACTTACACCATAGGAGCCCTGCGCAATCTGCATCTTTATATACTCATATGAAACAAAGGCAAAATCATTCTTATACTTATTAAAATAAGATTATGTAAGTAAAGCACAAAATTATATTTCAAGAAAATCCTACAATTATACCGCGGCCAGTCGGCCATGATATGAATGGCGACGTCCCACAACTAACTCGCAGTGCGTAACATCCTTTGGTTGGTGAACTATTGCGTAGCACGAGCACCCCGAGGGTTGAGAATGTGTCGTAATTTTTGAGTTTTGTATTATATATGATTCTTGCACAGTTGTATTCACCTCACAATCTTGTCACATCATGGGTTAAAACACGGGTTTAAATACTAATCTGTAAACTCTTAAAAATGACAGCTATTTTCTTATTTAATGTGAGCGTTTTTTATGCAATTTACTTATAAAGAGGTAGGATATGTGAATCATCTAGAATTCTCGTTGAATTTATTATGGTCATTCATTCATAAATGATTAATTTGCAAATTAAAGGCCACTTGACGGTTTGATTCACAAAAAGAAAGGGATTGTAAATCTCATGTGGTGCATCGAACGCACTAGTGTGTCAATGTATTTGTAGTGATGTCACGTTGGATTTGCGTAGTAATAGGATTTGCCATGTAAAATGCTTTAATTTGTCTTTTTATATTATTTATAGATAGATTTATAGATTTATGCCTTCAAGCTAAAATGATAATCATTTTATAGTTATGAAAATGAAGAGTATTAACCATCCTAAAATTTTGTAAATAACACTAATATTTGGATGAGATGTACAACTATATTTATTAGAACAAATATTTGGTGAGAAAGATGTAGTTGAAGGAAAAAGAGATGAGAAAGAGGATAAGATGGATATCGATAATTAAAAAAAATGTAAATTAAAACATGAACAAAATAATGTATATAAAGAGAAAGAATTTTATTATCTTGCTTATTGTAATTTGTATTTCACGCTATATATATATATATATATATATATATATATATATATATATATATAATTTAGAATAATATCTCTACAAAGTAAAGATAATAATAATAATTAAGTTAAGTTAAATGAATTTAAGTTAAGTTCAGATCGTATAAATTTGGTTTAAAAAAGTTTGACTGAACTTCAGTGCAATTTTTATAAGTTCAGATCATAAAAGTTCGAATCTTATAAGTTAAGTTCAGTTCAGGTTAAATTGTATAAGTTCAAATATATTCAAATCTTATAAATTCGCTTCAGAAAACTAACTTGATCCAATTTTGACCCGATCTGATACATCATTTAACCCAAATTAACCCGACAACGACCCGACTAAAAAAAAAATAGATTGACCCGATATAACCAGACCTAACAAACTCGATTACTACCGCTACTAAAACTTTATCCAACCCGAACCCAAACTCAAACTCGACCCATCATCCCACTAATTAAGGGGAGATGGGTCAAGAATAGAAAAAGGAAAAACAGTGTGAAAGGAAATAATGCTGGAAAAGATTCTGGTCAAATACTATTGGCTACTCCACTGTTTCTTACAGTAACTACCATTCTGATTTCTGCTATGGTCTGCTACTTGCTGCTAACCAAAAAGTGTGGAAATCCCTAAATTTTCTCCAATCAAATTCAATTTCCGACAAAAAATTTAACCAATCAATCAACAATTTCTTCAATGTCGATCTTCTGTAATCGAAATAAGTTATCGACGCATTTGATTCGACGATTGAAACATCAATTTGCGTCGTCTTTTTTCGTCACAAATCATAGATCTTTCACTACTTCTGAAGGTCATCGCCCTGCTATTGTCAATAAGCGTAGCCTTGATATTCTCCATGATCCTTGGTTCAATAAGGTAGTTTATTTTTTGTCACTTGATTTCCAGTTTTTTTATTGATTTTTTTTTTTGCTGGTGATTTTGATTGATTGATTGCGATTTAGTTTGGATTGATGATTATGAAGCTAGTTTAAGGTTTGATTGTACTGTTGAGTTAATAATGTTACGTCTTAGTTAGTAGTTTACGTTTGCTTTATTTTGTAACGCGAAGATATAGTAAACGTACATTGACTGAGACAGATGCCAGAGGGAGTATATTTTGTGTTGATCTTTGAAGTGCACCAATTTTTGTGATCGGTTTGCTTAGTTAAGTGGAAAATTCTGTTAGGTGAAGTGTTGCTCATTATTGTGTTCTATTGTTTGCGTTGATTTAGCCTTGTTTCTTGCGCTATGTCGAAGATTTAGGTTGTGGTTATAAGGTTCGTAGTCTTGTACAATTACTAACGTTAGTCATACAATGATTTAGGTCGACTAACATGGACGCGACGACACGTATGTGAATTGGTCTAGACCTTACGCTAAGTCTATAAGGTTGATCATGGTTTTGTATAAGTTATACATCTCTATCATATAGTTGTCATTTGATCTGGGTGGTCAAACAAGATCAATTTTAGACTGGTATTATCTCTCACAGACTCACAGTGTGCAATGCCTACCATCAAGCCATCACAATTATATTGTCTTCATTTTTCTGGATAAAGTTGTTATGTTGTCACTTTTTTTCTTAAAACATCCAAACAGACAATATAAATGGAATAAACCGAGTACAAAAATAGTCTTGAAAGATCAAACTTGACAAGTTAGAATTTACAATTTAGATTATAGTAACTCAACAAATATTAACATAGTTGACCAATAAAGTCAAATCGAAACAATATAGGAATGAAGTTAGTTTAGTGTTAGTTTATGTTCAAGTATATATGGAGCATTAATTATTGTAACGAGTTCTCCCTCCATCCCACTTTTATTTTCTCCCTTTTATTTTGCGATGATTTAATGAAAAATGATGAATTACCTACTCTACTCCTTAAAAAAAGAGAGTTGAGGAAATTTTACAATGGTGAAGATGGTGGTAGTTAATTATCTAGGGCAATATTGGATGATCCAACTTTTTCGTTACTATATTTGGAAATGGGACAATAATTTTGGGATAGATTTTGGAGGGGTAGGGGAGGATTATTGAGATAGAGGAAATATTTTACTTGGTCGTTACCTTTTTCCTTGTGTATTGTTGCTTCATATCAAAGAATTAGTAATGACTTGTTTAGGAACTTGGAATTGGAAGAATTCTAAAATTGAATCAATTCCACTGTTAAGGAACCTGTCATTCGGAAAGTTAGTTTAAAATGTGTTTCTCTTGCATTTCAATTCCACATTTTTCCATTCAATTATCAGTTATCACCCCTCTTCACTCGACCCTAAACCTGTCAAACAGGTTGGCAGGACAGGTTTGGGTTCGGTCCATTTGACTATTTGCGGTCTTCGGGACCATAGTTTGACCATATTTTTCTTATTGGTATATTGCCTTTTTTCATGCATAACATAACTTTATGAATGATTTTTAATAACAAATGTTAATATGTTTGCGTCATATTTTATTTTTAATATCTTTTAACATCTTTATTACGAAAGTTTTGAAACTTTGACCTTAAAAGTCAAATGAGCACATTGAATTCCCAGAAATCAATTCCAAGAGCTGCTAAACATCATTGTGGAATTGAAATACTTCTTATTGAATTTCAAGAGTTCCCATACAAGTTTTAGGAATTGGATCAATTCCAAGTTCCCAAACGCAACCTTAGGTGAAAAGTGAAAACTAAGGTATTTAAAAAAGAAAAAATTGCAGAGTTGCCAAAGCATGCACATAACTACAAAAGTTAAGATTACCAAAGTTAGCTGGTGTGAGTGGTAAAGGCTATCATCTCTTAAACAAGTGGTTAGGGGTTCGATTCCTAACTTTTGCGAATGAAAAGCTTAAACTTGGGAGGGATCTACCCATTACGTTGCTTTCAGTACCCCGGAGGAGATTAGCCCAGTTGTCGGTAGGGGATACTCTTGGTCAACACAAAAAAAAACAATATTGCAGAGTTGCCAGAGCATGCACCTAACTACAAAAGTTATGCCACACCATAATAAAATGGTATTACGAAAAAAAATTGCAGCACCTTTTTATATACTTGTTTCTAACCTGTCATACATTATTTCATAGTAATTCATTGAGCTCATTCTGTTAGTCCCCTTTCTGATATTTAATTGTTCCGTTGGTAGGGTACAGCATTTTCTATCACAGAACGTGACAGGCTTGATCTTCGCGGACTTCTTCCTCCAAATGTCATGTCTAGTGAACAGCAAATTGATCGATTCAGTTAGTTTCCATATCCCCTTTACTTCTCAGCTTACACACTTGTTTTTGCTCAGTTCAGGTGCTTTCTTTTGTTGCCCAATGACAACATATACACGGCTTTTCTCAGATTTCTGAATTTATCCATCAGCCTTTACCTTGGTGAATTAATCATGTTGTATACTTGTATTGCGCTTTATTATATATCTGTTCCTAGACGATGTCAAGACTTAACTATATTCATCTCAGAAATACATTCATGAATTACCAAATACTCGTTAGTTATTCGTCCAAATGAATTTTACTCTGGCTGAATGCCACCTAAAATGGACCTATAGCTTTCGTTCCTCATTACCTGTTCAGGATCTTTAAAATGTCATGTACTCCCAGGAGTTAAAATGGATCCTGAACGACTGTAATTTTGGGTATTTTCGCATTTCAGTAATGTTTATGATTTGATTTAATTTTAGTGGCTGATTTAAAGAGACTTGAAGTGCAAGCAAAAGATGGACCATCTGATCCTAATGCTTTGGCCAAGTGGAGAATACTCAACCGATTGCATGACAGAAATGAGACAATGTACTATAAGGTGTGTTTAGACTCTATTTCAAGATTTTTCTTCTACATACTCAATGGTTCCGAGTAATCACATCACATTGTTACTATAACCTGACTTGTAAGAGAAATTGAAGTTACATAGTTTTCACACTGCTCACTGTTAGCATTAAGCTGGAGAACTTATTACAAGTTACAACTGAAATGGTTTTGAGCAGCTAGCTATATATATGATGTTTGACTTTTATTGTTGTCTAGATTGTATATCATGATCACAAACCAGCATTATTATAGATTTGTTATTGATATGCGAGCTACTTTGGGCTGAGGCAGCTGATTGTTTTACAGGATCACAATTACTTCCATTGTTTGTTTTCATTACCAAACCGGAAAGCATGACTTTGTTTTCATTACCAGCTTGGTTAGTGATGCTTAAAACACTGATGAGGGCTCTCATTATTTGTTTGTTTTTACAGGTTTTGATTGCAAATATTGCAGAATATGCTCCTATTGTGTACACCCCTACAGTTGGTCTTGTTTGTCAGAACTATAGTGGCTTATATAGAAGACCACGAGGGATGTATTTCAGCTCGGCTGATCGTGGAGAAATGATGTCTATGGTTTACAATTGGCCTGCTGAGCAGGTATATCGTAATGAGTTTCCTGATTAAGATCAGAAGATTAGAACTAGCTAACATAGTTTGTGTTAGCAAAATACTAAAAAGGCTACATATATGCTTGGATTGTAGAGATCTTGAACTATAACGTTTAACAAATATGCTTGAATCAAGATATAGAAAATCTGAGATTTCTGCAGTTTTGAATCAAAATTTGAGCAGTGGCAAGATCATTGCAGTGGGTTTTTTTTCCCTCTTTTGCAATTTTCGATACTTGTTCAGTTATGCAATAGATCATACAACACCCCAAGAAATAAATTGTTAGTCCCTTCTATTGTCCCATTGTGCAGTTGCTTAAATGGTTATGTACTTTTGAGTTTGCAGGTTGATATGATAGTTGTGACTGATGGTAGTAGAATTTTGGGTCTTGGAGATCAAGGAGTTCAAGGCATAGGTATTGCGATTGGGAAATTAGATTTATATGTTGCCGCTGCCGGGATAAATCCTCAAAGAGTAATTCCTTGACTTCTGATCATCGTCCCTCATTTAGATAATTATGTCTGTCATTTCATTGTGTTTCGTGATCTGAGAAATTTTTTTCTGTTCTATTAATGTCGTAAACTACTACAAGATAGCCTCATATGTAAATGTGTGCTGAGTGGATCTAGTAGCGTAGAACAGAGGGTCTGGGTTATTTCTAGTTGCCTATAGGTAACTTCTTAGTCTACTAAGTATTGATAAAACTTGGGATTTATTGTTTTTTTTTCTGCTAAGAAAGAACAGCCAGAGGATGTATGTAGTGAATCTCCTACTCCAAACAATAATGTAGAATCTTTATCACCTGTATTATACACGTGACTAAAATGTACAAAGACTGGTTTAGTTAAAATTATAGTCGTTATACGTTAGCTTACAATTCAGTATATGACTCACATAATTATCCATTCTGCATCATGCTCTTCATATCTTTTGTTGTTATGCCTTTTGCTTTGTTATTTATTATGGGATCCAAGTTAAAAAAATTTAGGTTACGGTGGACAGAAAGCTTACTCATGCTTTTGACCCCGTCTCATCTGGTGGATCATATTAAATAATATCTGAAAATTGATATCCCATCTGGTGGATCATATCAAATAATATCTGAAAATTGATAAATGCTTAAGAGCGTATTGCTTTCGTTAAGTCCTAGGTTCCCAGAGTCCCAGTCTTTAACGGGAGGCCATTGAGGCCTTGAAATTCTTATTATTCTTTCCGTGCTGAGCAGGTGTTACCTGTGATGATTGATGTTGGAACAAACAATGAAAAGCTTCTTAAGGATCCCTTGTGTAAGAATATTTTCATATGTCGGAGTTGACTTTTGTGGCATTGAATGCATTTCCTGTAATTTCAAGTGCTTTGCGCTTTTCGCTTGAACTCTAATATACTTTGGCATTTGGTGTAGCACATTTCTTGTACGAGTACTTTTACTCAAAAATTGAAATTTTAGCCACTTGAACTTTTAGGATTTAGCTGTTAGTAATCCTTAGTATATTTTTTCGTACCCTGAAGTCGTTTCAACTTAGAAGCGGACTTTTGTTAAACACTTGCCTTTTCTTTTAGCTCTACACCGTCGTTTGTGCTTCTGATGAGTAGTTTGATGGAGCCACGGAGGTCATATTGTTCCCAAGATTGTTGAGTGTTGGTAATAGAATATGATTATATATAATATTATTTTTAGTTGGTTTCTTTTGGCCTGTATGAATGTGTAGTGTTGCTGTCCATAACATCACATTTGTGAGTCGTTCCTCTGTGACTCTGTGAGATCTGATGCAGTAGGTTGCATTGGTAAAGATTTGTTGCCTCATAAAGTTAGATATCATCACAAATCATCTTGGAAACATCTTTTTCTTTTGTGAAGAACCACTTCAAAGAGCTGAAAATGCACATACTTCCTCTTTATTGACCTGATTAAATAAATTAATGTTGGTATAAGAATAACACGCCTGTACTTCTGAAATATGTAAAAAAAAAAATTGATGAAAGAAAGGTTGCATTGTTTATATCTTAAGTTGCAGATGTCGGATTGCATGTTTAACATTTTATACTTCTATCTGCAGATTTGGGATTGCAGGAGCACCGTCTTGAAGGTGAGGAGTATCTTGCAGTTATAGATGAATTTATGGAGGCTGTTTTTACTCGATGGCCTCATGTTATTGTTCAGGTGAGACTTTCTTGATGTTACTGCTTTTGCTTTCCGTAGCACATTAAGAATTTTGTTGATCTCCCACAACATTCTTCACCTCTTGTTTTCTTTTCTGCAGTTTGAAGATTTTCAGAGCAAATGGGCTTTCAAGTTATTACAACGTTATAGGCATAACTACAGAATGTTTAATGATGATGTACAGGTATTTTTTATATTGTTTATTTTCTGTGACATTGTGATAAAGACTGTGTCATTTGTTTATCTATTGACAACCTGGGAAAAGGACTATGCCACAATTCAGCTCACTTGCTTCATTTTCTCCACTGAACACATTTGACTCCTTTTAAATATAAGAAGCTTGTGATGTTTGGGAAGAAAAGATATGTGGAGTACTATTACAATAGTACTCGCACTTTATTCAGAGTCCTAACATACCTTGTTTGTTGCGTTGTGACTTGTGTTTATACTTATTTTATCTGTTTCAACGAGCAAAATAATTCATTTTTGTGCTCACTGTACTTGAATGGCTTAAATGTCTTGAACACCCTTGATCCTGACTGCTGGAAACAGGGAACAGCAGGTGTTGCAATTGCTGGGCTTTTGGGAGCTGTGAGGGCTCAAGGAAGACCAATGATTGACTTCCCTAAACAAAAAATTGTCGTAGCAGGAGCAGGAAGGTTGAGACTTGACAGTCTTAAATTTTCAATGGGCTCGTGATGAATTCCTAGTAAGATATATCAATTCATGGAAAGTCTTTCAGAGTCTGATCAGCTTGGGTTATTTGGATCCAACAGTGCAGGAATAGGTGTTCTTAATGCTGCTAGGAAAACCATGGCAAGGATGCTAGGAAACAATGAATCTGCATTTGAAAGTGCAAGCCACCAATTCTGGGTTGTTGATGCCAAGGTGAGTAATTATTGATGTAATTTTCTGAAGGTGATCTTGTGGTACTCTATTTCTGAATCTTGATGCATTCTGGACTTGTTGGCAATCTAACAACTTCAGGATGAGTGATTTATGATGTGACTCTAGTGTGGGGTCTAACAGTACTCTATTCCTGATCCTGATGCAATTGGACTTGTTGGAAATTGAGCAACTTCACTTTGCTAATCTAGACTGGGCTTATCTTTATAGATTGGATCATTGCTAAGAATTTGGAACTTTTGGTTTTAGCTATACTGCTGATTAGCAGAGACGGAGTAAGATGCCAGTGTGGGTTCACGAATAAGCTGTTCTACTTTGCATTTCAGGGACTTGTTACAAAGGAACGTGAAGATATTGATCCAGATGTACAACCATTTGCAAGAAAGGTGAATGAAATTAGTCGTCAAGGGTTGAAGGAAGGGGCTAGCCTGGCGGAAGTGGTTAGTGAGCATCATTTCTGATTTTCAATTATTAGTAGAGTTTTCAGTTTTTGTCTGAGTAATTGATCCCTCAGAAGTATACCTTATGCTTTTTCAATACTGAAAATGCCAGGACTTTCATTTCATTTCTTTGTCACTTGGCTGATATCCTAACTCTACTATCTTATAGATGGCTTCATTTTCATTTTATAAAGGGAAGCTAGTACTTAACAAAGGGAACTAATGCTTAGATGTCTACTTCTACCTATTTCACATCACGTAGTTGCATCCATATCTGATGCTTACAACGAGTCCTGACTCTAAAATTTATGGAGTTTTTCATATAGTTCCCTCTTCAATCTACTATATATAAAAGGAATGTCTTTTTAAGCATTTCTATTGGTTCCTTAAAATAAGGGGGGGAAAACTACTTTTATAATTGTGGTAGGACCCAACTGTCACTTTGATTTAATTTCTACAATCAACTTTTATGTGCTAAGCAAGGCAACAATATTTTGTAGCGTTTTGTTAGTTTTTAAATTTTTCGTTTATTTTTTAATTTCTAATATTTTTATACCATATAATTTTATAAAATATTTATTTAGGTGGTCTGTGTATCTGTGACTAAATAACTTGATTTCAGACTAAAAATACTCATTTACACAAAATAAATTATGTCAAATATTATGCTACTATGTGATTTTAAAAACCTTTTGATATAGTCATAATTGAAAATTTTCATATAACCAATCTAAGCAATTTTTTTCGGATAAGAAATAGTTTTCAACAAAAAAAAAAGTTAATAAATGATATTTTAGTTTATGATTTTGAAAATGAGATCTATAAAAAGTAAATAAAAAAAATGAACTATAAAACTATGTTGAATATTTTGAGAGCATTCTATTAAAACAATGCTCAAAAGGAATTTATTAAATAAATATTCTTGAAGAAATATCTTAATTATTGAAATGAGTAGATCAAATTTGTTAATAAAAATATTGTACATCTCCGCAAAACGGTCCAAAGTACGATTTTTAAATCAACGAAATGTTTTGAAATTGGGAGATAAAAACCGGAGGAAGTAATATTTTGAAGTCTTAAATTTTAACGGTTACGAAAATTTTATATCAATTATTATACAAGTCAAATATTTTCTGTAAGTTTAAATAACAAACTCGTGCAAATTTTGCATGGGTTTAAAACTAGTTGTATTGTATTCTTAGCCATCAAAAAGGGGTTTGCTGCTTTAAATAATGAACATAGGTGCCACCTTGTTAGAAAGACATCTTGCCTTTTCAAAGAGATACACTGAAATTTTCTCTTTCTTGATTCTAGTATTTTTTTTCACAACTATATGTTCAATTATGTTGAATGGAGACATATCATTACGAGCATTATGAATGTGAACTACTAAAAATGGTTTTACCCTTTTATGCAAGTAGATAATGCAACTGCTATGAGTACTCCTTCCTAATTTAACTATCCTATTAAGCATGGCACATTATCAAAGATGTGGCCATGTGAGGGGTATTTTATCGAAGGAAAGTTGGACTAATGGCATACAAATGTGGGCCAAAAGGTTGATCAACTTGGAAGTCTCCAAAATGAAAAAATGACTCTTTGCTTAATTTTGTAAATCATTTAAACCTTCACGACAAGCCTTTTTTTTTTCCCTTTCTAAATTGGGTTTTACTTGAATATGATGAATAAGCAATATGGCTCACTACTTCATGCTCTTCTTATATTGTGAAGTAGGGGTTGATCGATGACATTCTCTACTCAGTGTTCATTACGGGATAATTTAAAGGAGGCTCCTTATATATATTCAACTTGTAAGGTTGATTGCACACATTCCGACCTCTTACCCAGCCATAGGAAGGAGCCTTAGAGCACCCACATTGAAGAGGATGGTGCATTCTCTTAACACCTTCTCTCTTCTAAGAGGATATCCTCTTCAATGTGGGACTAATTTTGACATCCTCTTAGAAGGAGGAAGAGGAAGACTTCCTCTATTTTTAGAGGAAGTACAACCTAGGCCCTTGTGCCCACTCATCAATGAAATTATTGCATGTGGTTTTTATTTTATATAATTATTATATCAATTATTATTAAAAAATAATTAAAATATGAAAAAGGAAGTAAATATGATCCTCTTTGATGTGGGAAAAAAATTAGGAGAATAGAAAGAGGATGGAGATAGTGGAAAATGACTTGGATGAAAGAGAATGTGAGGTGTCTAAAAAATAGTGGAAATGAGAGAAAATAAGAGGAAGAATACATACTCTTCAATGTGGATGCTCTTAGAGCCTAGAGGCAGTTTAAAAGTCAATTTGAGACAAAAAGAATTTGCTACTAAGTACTTGCTGAGTGTGTGGAAATTGTTTGCAAGTAACAATCATACAACTGTAGATTCTGCCTTTTGCATAGTATCACGTTGTAGTAGCATGATTAGTTGGATACTCTCATATGTATTACTCCTGCTGTCTTACAATAAGGTTCTACTATCCTTTTTAGGCCGTTTCACAATACACTTTGATTTCTTCCTTTTTTGTTTTGTTATTTGTGGTTCATGTGATTTGTGACCTCACATTCTTACCCTCCTTAATTCTCGTGCCATGGAAGGTGTGAACCATAGAGACAGGGGGAGTAATTTTCTATTTTTTTTTTTTATATGTTACAGGTTCAGCAAGTGAAGCCTGATGTACTTCTCGGATTGTCTGCTGTTGGTGGTTTGTTCTCAACAGAGGTAGGCTTAAACGCACTCATGAAAATTCTTCTGTGTTTGTCTGACTCCTCCTGAAAATCAAGATTATTAGGATGTGACACTACCATGCTTTGGTATAATGGACGAAGTCAAAATGGCTCTAAAACTTCCATGTTTATTCCTCTTTCAGTAAATTGGCATCCAGAAACAACCTCGATCTAAAAACTTCTATGTTTATTCCCTCTCAGTAAATTGGCATCCAGAAACAACCTCTTTCTTTTTCTTATTTTAGAAAAGAAACAGCCTCTTCCTGTTTAGAGGGAAAAGGTTATGAATGTCTGATTCCACTAACCTCATTGGTGAAGGAGCCTCTGATGATGATGACTACCATGCTTGTGCGCACTAATTGATAGATCAACTAATTTGGTCGTTGGATAAGCGTCTATGTAACCTGAAAGCTTGACCCTTTTTTTTTTATTCTATTAGACATTTAAGTTTCACATGTGATAAATTGCCTTTTTCTCTTGCTTTATTTCCCTGTATATTCAGAATGATGTACAGCCTTATTTTTCCTGTTTTAGTAGCTTATTCCTGGATTTCTTTTCTTCCTCTCACCATATTTATATTCTAGTATCATTACTTAGTTCCATTTATCATACAGTCAGATCTTTGAGTGTTTTTTAGGTCAACACTTCTGTCCTTAGCAAACATGTCAAACTGTAGCGCAAAGGCTTGCAGGATCTTCTCTTGCAAGAATATTCTTCTAAGGTAGATGTCTTAAGACAGTGGGGTTATGTTTATGCAAGTTTTTTTTTTGGACAAGGAGTACTTTAGATTCCGGCCTTCCCACCTTACTATGTCTTAGGGAGGTCGGGGCCAAAGGCTGGAAGGGAAACATAAGGTCTGCTGAAGTATATACCTGTCAAAACAGGCCTTATCCAAAACATCCTATTTCAGAATTGCTCTACACATTTTTAGCTAACTGTTGTCATCCAAACTGAGCAAAACCAGCATGAATTTCAAACCTAAGGTCTGCTGGAGTATATATAGATGGCAAAACCAGCCTTATTTAAAACATCCGATTGCAAAGTTACTCGACACACTTTTAGCAAACTGTTGTTCATCTCATCTGAGCAAAACCAGCACGAATTTAAATATGCTTCAAGGCGTATTCTTCTGAAGGGATGATTTTAATTAACCTATCTTGAAAAGATGCTGTGATATAGTATAGGTTTGGTATTCTGAATCGCCCTTTCTTCCTGCGATTAGGTTTTGGAAGCCCTTAAAAGCTCGACATCAACAAGACCTGCTATCTTTGCAATGTCAAATCCTACAAAAAATGGTTTGTTTTCTCATACTTAATTCAGTTTATATGGTTTTTGTTAAGTTCTACTTACTTTTTAGACCATGAGCTTTTCCACAAATTATATGGTTTTTCATGGACTATGTTAAGTTTCTCCCCTTTATTTATTTTTTCCACAGCTGAATGCACCCCTGCGGAAGCATTCTCCATAGTAGGTGATCACGCTGTGTATGCAAGTGGCAGCCCATTCGAAAGTGTTGATCTTGGTATGTGTTGAAATGCTAATTTCCTTGGAATGTGCTAGTGTGTACTGTGTATCTCATTCCTAATCTGAACCTTTAAATGGCAGGAAATGGTAAAATTGGTCACAGCAACCAAGGAAATAATATGTACCTTTTCCCAGGGTTAGTTTACACTTCATTGTTTTTTGATATACAAGTTATTTTTCCCCTTTTTTGATTCCAGAAATATTTTGCGTTGATGAACATTCAGGATAGGACTTGGTGCCCTTCTCTCCGGCTCTAGAATCATCACGGATGGCATGTTACAGGCTGCCGCTGAGCGGTAAGATTCAACATTTTTGTGAGATCTTAACCAGAGTTTGTGGGATGGAAGGTTAAAAACTTTTTAATCAACGAAGTTCATTTGCTCCTGAATGTCTTTAACTCTTATAGTCTATAATCTGTACACTCTTTTTGCTCGTTTATATTACAATACATTATAGTTATACATCTAAATTAAAACCTGTGGGCTGTGGGTACAGATTGTACTTGACGAAAGATTTGTCAGAAGGCAAAAGCTATTTACTCTCGTGGTTAGTGTAATTAGTGCTCTATTTGTAGGCCTTAAACCCTTAAATTAATCTACAGGTTAGCAGGATACATGACTGAAGAGGAGGTGCTTAATGGCGTTATCTATCCATCAACATCAAGGTTATCAGATTGTACGTTGCTATCTTGTCAATATTTAAAAGACCTGTTTGTATTTACACTTTCAACTTTGCAGAATTCGGGACATCACGAAGCAAATTGCAACGGCAGTCGTCAAAGAAGCTTTAGAAGAGGACGTTGCAGAAGGATACCGTGACATGGATCCAAGGGAGCTTCAGAGATTAAGTGAGGTAGAGTTCTAGCCTTTTATATTCAGTGTAGGGCTTATGAAGTTTTCAAGTATTATCGGTGCTGGAACATGGCACACAGGTGCAAGATTATATGAGTCGGAGTAACATAGCCGAATATATTTGACTACAATCTCTGTCAGTGGTTCAGCAACTGAGAAATTCGATATTGTTCTTACAGGAGGAGCTTCTGGAATATGTTGAGAACAACATGTGGTCTCCGGAATACCCTACACTGGTATACAGGAAGCATTGAAGCCAAAGGTAGAGAAATCAACAAGTTGTGTTTTGAGAGGAAAAGAAGGCTCCTTGACGTCTTTTCATTCCTGGTCGAAACCAGCATTTACTGTTACCTTGGCCCGAAGATGTCTGCTCATTTCATTGGTCTTTCATTTTTTCAAGGGCAACCTTCATTTGCTTGGTCAAATCATTCCAACAGATTTTACCCTATTAAAGTGTGACTCTAAGCTTGGGTCTCCGTCAGCTTGACCCTTGCCTCCCGAAGTCATTAAATTAGGTTTTTTGATTATGATTTTATCAAGATTCAGCTTGTACTATATATTTATTTCGCGTATAGTGTGAATGTAATTAGTTAAACCTTGTATTATAAATGTATAATTCCCACAGATAGTGAAGTTTCAGAAGTGTATATGCTCGCTTTGTACTCCGGCCGTCTTTATTTGGTGTCCAGGGACTTGCAATGACATTGCTTATGTGTTTTTCACTTTGTTATGACTTTAGTTGATACTATAGTTTTTTTTTACCCGTACATACCTTTATCATAAGCGTAAGAGCATCCTTTTATGACCTTATCCGTGAAGAAAAAAGCTTCTCCACGGATGGAGATGCTTATTACTTTCAAAGTAATAATCTTCAAAGATTAAAACTTGTAGAATACCAGGAAAAATCTTATTGCTACAAGTGTAAACAATTATCTTGAAATTTATTGAAGAACACTAATCCTTACGTACGGTTTAGGTTTGTTTTGACACCAAGACAAGGAGAGGCTAGAATAATAGAGGCACATTGCTCATATAACAAAATAGGGTTAACCAACTAACCGATTCGTATTTACTTAGTTGTAATATTAAGATTAATTTTATATTGGAAAAAACGTATTGAAAACATAGATGAAACACAAATATCAAATTGTAGTGATAGATCAAATTTTTTGATTTAAAACGGTTTTAAACAAGAGTTATTTCACTTAAATAAAAATCTTATTGAAAATAACTTTCACCAGGTGTTTTGATTAGCAATAAAGGCGTAAGTGGTTTTACAATGTCTATTGTAAAATCGTTTTATAATAGTTAGATAA
This sequence comes from Silene noctiflora, assembly GCA_009801015.1. Lineage (NCBI taxonomy): Eukaryota > Viridiplantae > Streptophyta > Magnoliopsida > Caryophyllales > Caryophyllaceae > Silene > Silene noctiflora. The sequence goes on along the minus strand of VHZZ01007613.1, from coordinate 19,140 downwards.
GGTGGTTCTAACTTCTAAGTTCTATTAAAGTATCCCATGCCACACATAAGAGAGACTCGATCCGACTGAGACCGACCGTCTAGCTAGTCCGAGTGTTCGACCACCTAAACTAGGTTGGGCCTTCAAGTGGGATGGTCTCGGACGTCCCGTAGTAACCCGGCCCAATGTCCAGCTCTACCGGGTTGCAGAGTAGAATTATTCTGGGTTTACCAAGCTAATCAATTCCTCCTCTTCACTAATTCAAGCTTCTACTCAACTCACTATCCTTAAACATTCAGTTGAAATACTGGGCACTTGAATTTCACCCAACCTTTAATTTCATCTTTTATTTGGTAAAGTTTCAATCTTTCATCTTCTTTTTGCTTAAATGTCAACTTTTATGTTTTATTTCTTGCAAATTTGTAATGGCTTCTTTTGTTTAATTCCAGTTATTATTAGACTGAAGAGCATACCAAAATGATTGCAGCCTCAAATGTTATTGAACTTTGGAGAATTCCTTCAAATAGAATGTTATTCAAACCCCACGAATTTTCTAAAGGTAACTTCTTTTTTGTCATCTTATCCCCTTTTATTGCTTTACTGTATGCTTCATTTTATGTTAATTTTCATCTTGGGTCATTCGGAAACTGCTACTTTGTGTTGTTAACATAAGGGTAAGGCTGCGTACATTCGACCCCCCTTATCCTGCAATTTTGGCACTGGGATAGCATTATTGTTACTGTTGTTGGTAGAGTGGCTAATGTCACGGCTCACAAGTGAAAGTTGGATAAGTTGAGTAGATGGTTTGAGGATGGATTTTAGTTTTAAAGTTGTTGTTAGGTCGAAGGCTCCGTTTATGATGTACAATCATATCATGTTGTTGTTATACTCATCTCCATAGTAAGTTATCTGACATCAATGTGTTCGACTCGGTTGAGGGTAATATTTGTCTGAGTTTAGTTCTGAAAAGTAATGTAAGCTTGTATAACTGTTTGCATATTGGTTACTTGTTTACGGCCAAGCCATTATATTGTCCCCTTTTGACTTTGTTGGACATTGAAACTCGTCTTTGATACATAATTTCTCATAATACGATAGTTGCAACTTTTGAAAATGATAATATTATAGTAGCCATTTTGATAAATCAAATGACAAATTTACATTGTATCTATACATATATTTTTAATTAAGGGTCAAAGGTTGGCATCAAATGAGGAAGATAAACATGAATGCAGGTAGTATTTGTCTATGTTTCAGTGTTGGTCTATTGGCTCATATAACTGAGATTTTCTATTGTGATTGCCTTGACAATCTGATTAGTGCTATGTAATTGTTTAGTTCCCAAGCAGCTGGATCGAAAAGTGCTCCATCCTGTTATGTGCTTCTGCAGAGAAATGCAAACTACTACACCTGATTTTGTTTCTGCAAGCTATATCACTAGTAAAAAAACTAAAAAGATCGACAAATTACAGGTCAAGTTTTTGCTCCTAAGAAAGACTTTTGAGTTGCCTTTTTCTTCCTCCTGTGCTTGGTTTTTCTAAGGATAGTAATATTTTCATCATTCTAACGCATTTCATTGTAGGTTGATGAATCGCTGAAAGCTCAGACCGTAGGCGCCTTTCAGAAGCTGCCAATGGTGATGCAATCCACTGATATTCTGGCATCTGCTTTGCGGAGAGCAAAGATGGTTTCACCTACAAAGGGTATTTGTTTATAGAAATAGTACTCTGTGTTTACAAATGATTAACATTAATGTATTGAAAATTCTATTTGCTTGTTTGATAGGCATTGCCAATATTGCGAAGCGGGAGAGGAATAGGGGTGCCAAACAACTTGATGCGCTGATGAAAGTAAGCTTTCCAATGTAAATATCTTATTATTCTCTTGGTCTTGGCTTCTAAGGTTGCAGTATGTGTATAGTTTGACCATTTCATTTCACTGTTTCTTCAGGAGTTGGCAGTCCCTCTCAGAACTTATACGGAGAACTTCCCGGACAAAAGATACTTGCATCCTTATGAGAGATCCCTGGTCGAGTTGACTCTTGGAGATGGGTTCTATGAAGAGGTAACTCTAAAACAGTCTCACAATTATTTGTCCTTCCGGTTATATTAATGGCTGCCACTATAACTCTACCCATAGGCCATAGCTATTGAATTTTAGATAAATCTGTTGTTCATGATCTTTTCAGAAGCATCAGATCTTTTGTATCTTGTTTAGCTGGCCATTCCCTTAGTTGATGAGTAATAGTGCCATTCCCTTAGTTGATGAGTAATAGTCTAATGTTAACTCTTAGAATGAACTGAGAGTGCATCTGGTTGCTTGTCGGACCTCAAAATTCCCGTGAATTAGTACTTCTGATGAATTAAGATTACATGAAAATATTGTGATATATGTTTAATTGATAAGAGAGTTAGGATTACTCATGGGAAGTCTCACTGACCTAAGTCTCGCTAGATAAGATTCCTCTAATTTGTAGGAGGTAAAACTTCATAGGAATCCTTTTTCCAAAGATTTTATCTACCAAACAACTCAATAGTTTTCCATATCTAAGAAATTGATGGCAACTAAACAACTACTAAGGGAAGATGATGCCGATGATTGAGTAGCATGTGGGGAGACACTTTTGGAGACCAAAAAAATGGTAGGCCCATAAGACTGGCTTAAGTCTGAGATAACGCTACATCGGTTAATGTTGATTGTAGCCAAATAACTCGTTGCAGAGCATTGGTGGCAAGAAATAGTTGGCTGCATTTGTGTTGTCAATGTTATCAATGTTATCTGTCAGGGACATTTGCTTATGGCTTATCTTCAATGTTCACTGTAAAGAAGTTTTCATAAGCTCATTTAGGTTTTCTTATGAATTATTAAGAAGATTTTTGAATGTTATGAAAGATCTTACATAAATGATGAGCATCTGCAAAACCACCAAAATGTGACGACCCTTGTGACATTTACTGTTTTGCCTTTAAGCAGTGAAGGTAAACTATACGCTAATAATTAAACCAATTGCCGATCTTCTATCTCCAATTTCATGCATTATGATTTGTTAGTTAGAACTTTCGGCTTTGATTAGTCTTATGTTTGTTTACATTTTGCCCTTGATTATTTTGCAGGTTTTGTGGAAGGTAAATAACCTGCGGAAGAAGGTTACTTCTGTTGCAAAAGAGGGTGCTGCTCTTTGTGCCAAGGTCGATTTCTTATGTTAGATTTTAATACAGTTGTTCATATGTACAATTTCCTAAATACTCTATACTCGTTAAGTCGAATTGGTGCTTAAAATTCCCCACCAACCAAAAGTGGTGCTCGATGGATGGTTCATTTTGTGTCTACAAGATGGGAGATGGGCAATTTCTCTCTTTACTTTCCTTAAAGTATTCAACTTTTTTTCTTTTGTTTTAGACATTTATCAGTCTTTCTTAGTAGGAAGAAAGAGGGGAGGAAAAACAATATAGCAAGAGTAAGGTTCAGAGAAAATTACTTGTAGTTTGTTCTACWTGGTTTAGTTCTGTCTTGAGATGGCTATGCTCCTGTATGCAAGTGCTTATAACTCGCATCCTGCAGTAGAGCAGTTTATATAGTT
>VHZZ01007609.1:25228-36408 GCA_009801015.1 Silene noctiflora | reverse complement strand
AACGTTTTCTGGATAGGTTTCCGGTGGCATCATCGACAATGGTGCGCCAAAATCGAAGAGGAAATGGTGGCACACGATGAAAAAAAGGTGGACATGGCGAATTCGTCAGCGGCGACGACATGACTTTGTGGGACCGTTAAGTATTCCGGTTAGGGCTCTCCGGTGGGTTGGTGGTTGGTGATTTGGGAATAAAAAAGATGTTACTGAATGATGGGAAAAGGGGTAGGGTTGGGTAATTAAATCTCAGCCTTTGAATTGGTTTTACGGTTAATTTTTTAATTTAGTTTGTACGGTTCACACCGTAACTCGGTTTGCATATAAATCTGGGTTGAAGCGTTGTGGATGCACCACATGTCAACCCATCCTTAAATACAAGTATTAACTACAGTTGAACATTAAATAAAAACATAATAAATGCTACATAAATCTCGCAAAGTATTAATTAAAGTTTAATAAATGTATTATAAAATTACATATAACAATTATGGTGATTTGATTTTAAATTTATATAAAAAAATTTGATGAAAATTTTAAAATGTAAACCATTACCTTTATTGCAAAAAATGTTTTAAGGTGGATATACTTTCCATTATATTTATTGAATTTTTTGATATGTATAGATAATTAAAGTGAGTGTCTCACAATGTGTTACATTTACTTAAAAACATTTTTAGAAAATTATAGTACTTAGACTATTAAATCCATCAGGAAAAATATATTTGAAAGAGTCATTGTATTTATTAAAAACAAAACTTAAAGATAACTACTACAAGATAAGTTTTTATGATGTGAATGAAAAAATTATATTGGACAAACTAATTACATTTGAGATTTAAGAGATTTTAAATGATGTGATAACGAGTGGAGATTTGTACTTGAATGATGACTTTTTGGACTTTTTCGAGTAGGTTAAGATTTGGTTTTCAGGCGACTTGTAACCTATTGTAGAAAAAAGATAATATTTTGGTACTGATTACTAATTATTGATTATGTTGGTACTGATTATGAAAGAGGATCTTTATATTGATACTGTTTATCAATTAACCCTATTTTATATGTAGTTGTTTCAAAAAAACAAAAGGTGCAAAGTGCTTATATATATATATATATATGATGTTTTGACACATAGCATATGTACGACATACACAACCAAAACATTCGAATAATTTGAGCTTTGACCCTATAAGTTTGATACATAAACATCACACGTTATACATTAAAAATTGAAAAATGCATCAAATTATATTCACATTGTTTTGAACAACTATTAATTGATTTGGAACATAACGTATCGTGAAATGATCTAACTTAAGAACTTAATTTTGATTGTTGCATTATTCAAATACATTTATTTTAATTAATATGATATTTGATAAGTCACAAAATTATTTACATAATAACATTTATCATGAATAACTAACCATCACTTATTAGCTAGGTAGCACCAAAACGGACACGGATACGGACACAGGCACGACACGGACACATGATACGGCATCCCATAAAATTTAGGACACGGGACACGCTATTTAAATTTAATTAAATATATATTTTATGGTTATAAATAACATATGATTTTAGTTTTGTAATGTATTTGATATTAAATTTAAATAAGTGATGGTCAAATTTGACCTTGACTTTCACTAATTTTCATTTCCCGCCCAAACTCATCTTCTAATCAATCTCTTTTAACATTTTATTTCTCGTCTAAACTATAACATGTTTAGGCGTGTGTCCGATGAGTGTCGGGTGTCCAAGTGTCCAACACGGTGTCGGACGTGGGACGGCTAGTATTAGGAGTGTCTGTGCTACTTAACTTATTAGTTATAAATAAAACTGTATGTATTTTTTTTAAAAACATTGTAGCTAAACCTAAGATAAGAAGAGTCGAGAAAGTTAATTTATTTTTATTTATAAGTAAAGATATTAAATGTCATATATGAATTATATTATTTTTCTTAAATTATAATAATAATAATTTCAAACAGGTCGTGCAAAGCGGAAGATACTAGTGTCCGAGTATTGTTATATTTTTCCAGTGAAAGTAATTATCAATAGGGGTTTTTCACTTTATAGTTATTGACATATTTTTACTTTATGCTCTAGAAGAATATGTATAACATAAAAATCACCCATTATTTATGTTCCAAATCTTAAAAAGAGCTTAAAATTACACCCTACAATAAAACCTAGAATCGTCACTACTAACCGGCTATACCTCACTACCACTTGACCGTTAAGCTTGCATTCTTGTGGCGGACTACGCTAAACATTGCATTATAATGTTCCGTTCAACGAAGCTTACCATGACACTTGCTCATGTTCGGTAAATTCCACGTAACTGGACTGCGTGGCAATTATATGGATTCATGAAGAACATAGCAATATGCCATCAAGTTTAATACGGAGTAACAGATTCATAATTTCAGAAGCATAAATTTCACGGTTTTGTCTTACAGACTTGCTTCACTTGATGGACTAAGTTTAAAGAGAAACATCTGACATTGACGGTAGTCTAGCCTTTGATAGCGTATTAGTAACAATACTCTAATCTTTGACAGAAACATGGTCCCACGTTGTTTTCTTATTTTCATTATAATGTGATACATGAATTACAAACCATGGACTCCGTTTATTTAGCTTCACTAAATTTGTTACATTTTTGAGTGGAGGCGACTCAAACTTGCTTCAATCGACCCATGCGGCTCATCCGTAGGAAGATATACATCGTCCGCAAACTGAAAATCAGTATCATCCATCAGCCTTACCATAATCACAAACTGAAGAAAGGCATCTAAAAAACACAAGTCACGGCCATTATAAAGTGATCAAGCAAGCTTTTGACCAAAAGTCTTCTAACTCCAACCAGGCAAGAAATGGTCAAAAGAAATGCCAGAAGAGCAGGCGCACTAAAATGCTTTTTTTTAACCAGTTTAGACATCTACTACTGAAAATATTGACAACCACCAGATTTGTTTTATAACAGCATCTCATGACAGTGCTGATCTCACCAGTTTCTCTTTGATTTGTGACTCCTCCAATTCACACAACATCCCATTTCTACGCATCTACAATTTGGCCCTCATTTATTTTGTGGAATATACGATTTTCAAAAAAAATTCTATAATTATGCTCGAGTCTGAAACTATATTGACGTAGAAAAACCAGCTACCTCTACCTCAAACAATTAGTGAATATAAGAAAGATGGAAAGTTTCACTCTCTCAATTTCCAAATTTCTTAGTAGTGGAAGAGAAGTGTTCCTACCTTGACCACACTAGGGTTCTGCGCATTTGGCAAGTTTACCGGAAGGAAATGCAGATTTGGCATTTTCAGTTGTATTGATGACACAACAGGGAAACTGAAATTTCGACATCGCAAAGGGTCAAGTTAGAAACACATAATCTCATTAAATGAATAGAGGATGAAGCAGCAAATGAGCATGCAAGGATATAAGACAGGAGAAGACGAGAAATGTGGGACTAACTTGTTGAGAACAGCCTTTGCCATTTGATAAAGTGTACTTTGTACAGAAGGGCTATAAACGCCTTTACTCGGAGCACCAAAAAAGGTATCAACCAACACTTTCCTCACCTCCGAATACCTTTCAGCGAAGTACAATGGTTCTGTTGGAATGCTTTGAAGATTATCAAACGTGTACCTGTAGTAATTACGTAAATGTACATCATTTCATTCAAACTAATACATAACGTCGATTAACACCAAGGGTCTGATAGCCATGGCCATTTCTGAATTTTTTACCCAAGGCTGTGCAAGCCTCTTTGTAATAGTCTGGATGAATCTATACCACTCCTTCGTTATCCCTTAAACTTTTCACTTTGTCTCGTTGGAGTCCTTCTACTTTCCTTTTGTTAATTTTCGTCATTTTCCCTTTCATTTGTATCTCTTGTTTGCTTTCATTTCCAATGTTCCGTGTTTAATTTGTCTTTGCACTTATTCTTTGATTTAGATATCTTCTCAGCTCCATCGAAAAATTCTTCCCAATTTGTCTCCTACTCTTCTCCTCACACCCTTCATTTCCTTGTCTCCACATTTCCATTGTTTCCCTTTTACCGTCTCATTTGACAAGTCAATGTTAGCCACCCAAATACATTATGGGATTCAGCTTTCTTGTTATTGACAGCATTGTTGTGTTATGCCAAATACTAATGCATGATGCAAAGGGTAAAACAGCTTAACTGGGCAACAAAGTAACAAACACAAGGTTCCAACAACCTTAAGGAAAATCAAAGGAGTACCAATATCGGAAAGTTGATTACTTTCCTTGGATTGATAACAAGACATAAGATTTATTGTTTAATTGTTTGATATCAGCAAATTCAAATTATGTTATTAGGTAGTGCTAACAGAACTTTCATGCCTGCTTCATGACAATGAACATATCCCTAAAAAGAAAAATACGAAGAGTGACGAGTTTTCTTGACAATAAGACACCTTTAACTGAAGCAGAGAAAGTACCTCCATGTTGCAGTCACTGCTGTGGCAAGCAACCTCTCCCGTGTTTCTGGCAGAAGTGTGTACTTGTCCCTAATATATCCTTCAAAACCAGACTGTTTACAATTCACGCCAAAAAAATGAGATTGGAGTTTCACTTTCATTGTTTAATTTTGTATGATTTACGACAGTCGACACCCATTCCTTGTCCTATTTTATAAGCTTGCGAGTAAAAAAGCTACTTTACAGGCAACAGAAATAAATACCAAGGTGTTTAACTTAAATGTACTAGCAATATTTTGCTCATGACGGCAATAAGGTTTAGAGATATTTATGATTCACTTTTCCTATTTTAACTTAATTCAACAAAATAGTAGTGCATAATTAACCACCACTATAATGGCTCAATGTATACTTTCTAATGTATTCCACATTGTCATTAGCAGATCCACAAAACTACTAACAACAGTAGGAACAACAGTAGGACATGGTGAAATAAAAGAAGCATTAGACACAGAAATATTTGGCTAAGAAATATTTCTACACTTTTTCTAGGCCTTTTTAGACATTAACTATGATGCATCCATGTCTTTATCAATCTAACATTCTAATCAGAGTATCAGACATATGAGCATTACTATCAGCTGCAAGCCTGCAATAAATTACCTGTGTGGTTTTAAGTAAAGCTAAGTCTTCGATGCCTGAAGACACTTTCAAAACACCAGATTTACTCAAAACAACTTCAGAGACATGCTTTTCTGATCCAAGTTCAAAGCCTTTAAGAAAAGAAAATAACAATAAAAGAATTAGCACATAGGAACCTGGTCGGTTATTTGCAGATTCTATGAATGACATAGTTGGGGGTTAGCTAATAGGAACCATCAGATGATTTTGGAACCAGGTACCAAGCTCTTATGAATAATATCATAATAAATTAACCAGGTAACAAGGACAGGTTAACAAAAATCTAAAATACACTTATCTCACTTGAAAAGTCAATAGCTGACTATGGGATTACATTAGTTTTACCACTACGGAGAGCCTCACTAAGTAGCCTTACCCTTGTGTTAGCAACACAAAGAGGTTGTTTCTGAATGACCCCGCTGCATTGAAAGACTGCTACTTCATAAGAGAGAAGCGCAACCACTTTAGTGAGCCATTTTCCATCATAATCCACCCTTCTGACCGAAAATAATTTCCAGTTGAAGTATATTACGTGGAGCCTTTAGTTACGAATGTGCAAGATACATGACTTCTATTCTATTCCCTGGTTTCCTAATTCCCTCCGTACCTTTTTTGCACCACCTATGTACAACATAATATTCGCAGTTCTCTTTAACTTCTCTTATTCTACTCTGTACAGGTATTTGTTTTCTCCTATTCCTTTTCATAAGAGACCTAGAGAAAATGGAAGTATATACTTCCTCTGCTCAAGCTATTCCACAAATTTCTCAAGACATAAAATTTGAGTTTGAATTTATGCAATGAAATGCTTTGAACAAAGAATGACCTATGCCCTATGGACACACTCATAAGTCATCTTCTTCATATTCATCCAATCAAATATCTGAGACAAAACATGGTCGTTGAAATGCAACAGATTATCACCTCTGGTGAAGACTGATATTTACGATATTTCAAATGTGGCTGAAATAAATTTTCTGATGCAGGAACTAAAGTTTTGATTAGGTTTGTAACAAAGGGATTTTTGTTAGAAGCAACTGCGGTTTTAAATAGTAACAGTATTATAACTAGGAATGTAATTGAAGCATTATTTCACAGTTGCAATATTTTGGATTTAGGCAGAGCCATGTGCTGCAAGACAAGGGCACAAAGCATTGAATAGAAACCAACCATGTGTGTGTGGCTGACCATCAATATACACACGCTTCCATGGCTTTTCAACTACCTTCACTATTGCGCCAGTAACCTACACAAAGAACACAAAGTGAGGAATGGAAAGATAGAAAACAAACGGAAGTTATCAGAAAATTCAACCCCAAACCAAAAGCCGGGATCAACTGAGCTGCATTCTTCTACTGCCTCCATCCCGTTTATTACATTCCCTTTAACTTTGATTAGTCAACTTTGGCCGCTAATTTCTCACAATATACAATACTACAATAGCTAATACTTTTTTGAAAAGATAAGATGATGGTAGTTTTTTTATAATCAAACAAGGCAAATTTGATTATGTACGTTTACATACATTTTGGAGAGATTAATGGTCGAAGTTGTCAATCAAAGTCAAAAGGACACAACAATTTTGGGACGGAAGGAGTAATAAACATTTATATGCGAAACTTAAGCAAAGTTTGTTATTCACATGAGATCGTAACCAGTAAAAGCAAAATAAGTCAACATAGAGGAATGATATAGACATTTCAAAGCAATTGCGAAGCTAAAAATCAGTGACTGAGGTATGACAAAGATAATGATTTTTGAATGTACCCTTAGAATCATATGTAATTACAACTCATCATATTACATTGTGTATTCGTGGCTTCGTGCCTAACACTCAACATTGAAAGGCGCGGCACTTGGACACTACAATTTAAGCCAAAATTTCATTATGTTGTGGAGTCTAAGGTGATGCACCTTTGTAGAATATTTCTAAGTTCTAATGCAACCTTGCCCTTGTGTTAGCAAAACAAAGAGGTTGTTTCCGAATGACCCAAAATGAAAATTGCGTCAAGAGCTGCATCAAAGGACCGCTACATCGCAAGAGAAAGAAGCTCAACCACTTTAGTAAGCCATTTTGATTTATTCCATCATAATCCAGACCAAAGAGTAATGAGTCTTTGGCTCCATCGGAAAGGATCCACTACAACGGTAAAACCAAAAAAAGGTTTGACATGTAAGAATGCAGGAATTTGGCTGAAGTTTCTTATCCTTGTCCTTGTTTCCCTTATGTGCCCTGAAAGAAGTAAGACGAAGCAAGATCTCTCTTGCAAGCTACTTAACTTAGGTTCATGCTAAGCCAGGAGCCGACTCAAGAGCCAGAGCTTGAAACCAGACCCCTTGACTTCCCCTCCCCTTCGCTATGAGAAAGGCTAACCATGAAACAAAGCTATCAGGCACTTCCAGGACAAGAGGGGTCAGCCTTTTTTTTTTCAACCCCAATTGCAGGCTTGATTTAGAGGAGATTGGGGAAGTAGTAACGAGATTACCAAATTAATAATGAGCCTGTATAGTATAACAATTTTCATTTTGGGTCATTCGGAAACAACCTCTTTGTGTTGCTAACACAAGGGCAAGGCTGCGTACATCACAAGAGAAAGAAGCTCAACCACTTTAGTGAGCCATTTTGATTTATTCCATCATAATCCAGACCAAAGAGTAATGAGTCTTTGGCTCCATCGGAAAGGATCCACTACAACGGTAAAACCAAAAAAAAGGTCAGGAATTTGGCTGAAGTTTCATCCAGCAAAAGAAAAAGAAAAAAAAACAAATTTAGTTAAAAGCTTGAAATTGACATTTCAACGACTTAGTCCAACCTATCCATAGCGTAATGTTTAGATGCGGCTTTTAGCTGTTATTTTATCCATTTCATATGTCGAAAAAAATCACATGCATGTCCATCTAAATGCTCGCTCATATTAGTCTATCCACCCAAAAGCATAATGTTTCTAAGCCACACATTTCGTCAGCCTTTTTCATTATTAAACATCGTTAATCCTCTGGTCAACGTATGATGTAATGATAACAAAAAGTCTCACTAAAATGATACTCAATATATTGTGCGAGGCTGTAGAAAGTGTCACTACTCAAATCGTAAACCTTCCTAAATTTTGCTAAGAACTTCATTTTTTTTAACACCACCCAAAGAGGGTGCTAAGAAATTCATTTTTGGTCTAACGACGATTTCTCATAAAAATGTAAAGACACTCTAAAGTTTGGCCTGATTTATAGCCTAAATAACTTTTTCATATGAATATTTTCAAAAGTTGTATTCTTGTAAGACAATAATGTTGGTTAAAATTGTAATCAGTTGACCACCAAATCGGGACAAGATAAACGGGATGGACTACCGAGCCAAAGAGGAGGAAATTCTATGTTACCCCGACTCTTCGGCACGGTGTCGTGACATGCATCAGAGTATGAGATACAGCTCTTTTGTGCGAATTTTTCAATTTTTTGGCCTACAGTGAAGTGTCGTGTAGAGTCAGGCAGCTAAGTGAAGTGTTGGGAGTAAAATAGGGGAAATTATTTTCTCCTCTGCCTTGCTTTCTACCTCTGTGAACCGAAACTAACTGGAGGATACATATTTACTATGGAATAATTGTTTACCACAAATTCATCAGAGGCTAGTTGCAAATTTTTTTTGAACTCCAACTAGACACCAGAACTTATAACTTGATTTATATTGCAATATATCCATAGTGTAGCCTGCCATTGTACATATCATTCATAATTCATTTGCAGATGATTGATCTTTTGTCCATTTATAAAGCAGCCATAATAAAGACTGACCGACAAACCTACGCATGCAGGGGAATTGTCTGTTTTAAACTTTTCTAAGGATCTATTCTCCTCGTATTGTTCTACTTGCAATATATTTATGAAAATGTGATATTCTCCCTGTGTGCTATTTGAAGGTAATAACTTGATTGTACTCTTTTTCTAGTAGTAAAAGCAAAGTGCAACTCCTAGACAAAAGATTTTAACAAGACCGGAAGGGTTGCAAGTACAGCTCCCAAAGACCAAGAGTTCAGAATTAAGATCCACCTCTAACGATGAACAGATTTGATCTAAAGAGAAAAGGCATATATGCAATAGAAACCATTTGTGTGATGGGAAAGTTCACCGCAAAATCATGCTGAAGCCTTCAATAAGGAGAAAGAAATAAGAACAGGTACTTCATGTTGCATGCAGGAACTGAATGCAGGAATATTTGTATATGAGATTATCACACTCAATTTAACTTGTCATTAAAGAATAAACAAACAATCAACCTGCTTGTAAAACGACGTGAAGTGTTTCGCAAGAAGAATAGCGAAATCTTCAGCCGTGATTTGCTTTTGGCACTCCTTTGCTTTTACATATACCTGAAGCAAGTACAAAGCAGGTTATATTATACCATATGCATAGGAACTAAGAGCGTGAGGGGATCTATAACAAGAAGAATACTCCTTCTGATTCTTAGGAAATGCCCCATTTTCTACTTTTGCTCTATTCTTTAGAATTGCTCCATTTCTTACTTGAGTATGCTTTGTGTGGCTACAAATTTAATGTTGAGATGGTGAGACTCACCACCCACTCATACTAACTTGATTCCTTAATCTTTGTGCAAAAGTAAATGGAGCAATTTGTAAGAATAGGAGGGAGTAATATTTTATTAATACATCTCTAGCACTCAATGCTTTCCTCCTTCGCTACCTTTGAGGCTAAACCTCGTTTAGGCTGATGCATGAAACACAGGTGTTAAACTCAACTATAAACCCTAGAGACTTTAAAAATTACCTGTAGTTACCTCTGCAAACTTTCTACTTCATGGGATGAACTTAGTTAAAAAACAGTTCACCTAGGTACTAAGTTGAAAAAAGCACTAACAAAACATCCTGACGCCCTTTAGGAGGCATTGCCCCTTGTGGATAAGCCATAGCCAGTGAGGCACGCTACCATGCAAATTTCATGTTTTTTCTATTTTTTTTTATTATGCCCTCGCACCCCATTTTCCTGTTAATAGTGTAACCGAGCTCAAGTGAGCTCGAGTTTGGATGGGCTCAGTAAAGGCAGGCAAATCTGTGCTTAGGCTCGGTCGAAGACTCGAAGCTCTCATAGCAAAATTTTGAAGCCCAAGCTTGGCTAAGATATATAAACCTTTGCTCAGCGACATTTAATTCTTTATTTTCCTACTTCAAATCAAATTCATAAGAAAAACATTCAGTTGAAAATAAATATAACTATAAATACATAAAACAGATAAAGAAGCTTCTTCTATTTGAGTCTTAACGAGCTCAAGCTTGGTTCAGAATTTCAGATGTGGACAAGCTCAATTAGGACTTGGACTAGAACTCGAGCTTGGGCTCGGTTTGGAAGAACTCGAGCTGAGCTTTGACTAAACAGATTTCCACAACTCATTGAGCAGACGCAAACTCATTTACACCCATGTACATTTCCTTGATCCCTATATTTTTCTAATGTGAACCTTCTTTATGATCCAAGAAAGGGTATTGTAAATTTGTCTGCAAATAACAGTGTTCTTGTGTGCATGAGGCACGGGTTAGACCTCCTCGCTTTTGTAAGCATCAACCCTTTTAAAACTATGGGTAAAAGTAATAGTAGTATTGGAAAAATTCAGGATGCCAAGTCCACTGCCAATAGTCAACAAACAAAAAATGACAGTTTGACCTGTCGGAACTACACCTTAAAAAAAGGGCAGCCCGGTGCACGATGACGTCCCCGCTCGGCGAGGGTCTGGGGAAGGGTTCCACCACAAGGGTGTAATTGGGGCAAGCCTCCTTGCCATTTTGGCAAGAAGCCGCTCCAAGGACTCAAACCTATGACCTCACGGTCACAAAGCAACACAACCGGTGCGCCAAGGGTCCCCTTATGTCGGTACACCTTACTGAAGAAAAATTTACAGATATCATACTAAAGAGCGAAAGCTAAATAACAGATGGATATTAAAAAAAAAAAAAAAAAAAAAAGTCTCGACTGTTGGGCCCCTAAAATTGCAATGATCTTCACATCAATGGCAACAATATTTAGATTATATCACAA